>JADDOH010003519.1:0-224756 GCA_016648135.1 Agrypnia vestita
TCAGCTTTCATCCTGCGGATATCAAATGTAATCTCCAAAGGCAGAAATTCTCTCTGATATATTAAGTATGCCTTATACCATTCTTTGTCATGAAATGGCAATTCCCGAGCAAATAGAGAATTTATTTATTCAAAAGAACAATGTGGATGCGTCTCGTTCTCTTGAGTCTAAGTCAGGGCATTTCTGCGAATGCTCAGTCTATTTTTCTCAAGGATTAAACAAATATGAAAGTTCTACAAGGCAAAAAAAATGAAAAAAATTAAAAGATTACACTTTATTTTCACATAATTTATCTTTCAATATAATATGATTTCAAACCTTCTTTATAGAAATATATTCTACGAAATAATTAATATTTTTTTTATTTTATTTCATGTGGTGGTCCTAGACCTTAACCATAATAGATGGTCCTAGAGTGACATTAGAGTACAAAGTATGAACATTTTATGAACATTTTCATAATGATATAATTTTAAACAATACAATTTTTATGATAAATTAATAATAAATAATGATTTAATTATAAAATAATATAATAAAATAATTATTAATATAATTAATACTTATCTATAAAAAAAATCCACCCTGAAGTTTCGTATCTATATTAAACTGTTTCTGTATCATTAAACGGAGAATTTAAAATGCTGCATATCTATATATCACGATGCACACTTTTTTATCAAATATAATAACTATTTATTAATTATAAAAATGTTTATATTTTTTATAAAAACAATGAATATCACACTTTTAATGCGTGAAAGAAATCATTATATAACACGTTATTAGGAATACCATTTTTCGCGTATGCAGATTAACTTCGATATTGTATTGATTGCATGACAAAATAATCCAATCCTCATTATCAATTATTCCTCGTATTTGAGGAGGACTATCATTTACGATTGATCTTCACGTGGATCTTCAGCTAGCTCAAGAGTCCAATTTTGGATATACGAAATTTAGGGGACCCTGTACATGTATCTTCAGCTAGCTCAAGAGTCCAATTTTGGATATATGAGATTTGGGGCACCCTGTGCATGGATAGAAAGAGACTTTGAACAAACTTTGCACCTTGTATTGATTTATTGATGTCTAACATCTTTTCTCTCGCTTTCTTGCAATCTGTGGCAGTGATTTTGTGAAAAAGGACGGAAATGCGTAACAGACGCCGGGGAAGCGCGCTTAATTTCATTTGACGCGCAGAGCACGCGCGATGGAAAAAGAATCATCGTTTATAAACAAATCAATATCCAGCAAGTGGCATCACAGCGATGACGCACACTTCCATCAGTCAGCCCTTCTGATTTTGTATATATGTTACGTGGCTGGTATCAAGCGTGTGGATGTTGTAACTTTGATATATTTTCGCTTAAATATCTTCGAAACTATTCAATAAATACATATTTTTTTACAGTAATGTAAAAAATAACTACCCTCAATGATTTATAATCTCAAATTTTATGTAATTTATGTGATTATTTTTAAATATTTATTCAAAGTTTTCATACAATATGTATGCTGGCACGCTACCGCCATCTATGAAAATAAATAAAAACATATAATTGACCAAACACATTTCTAAACAAAATGTGTACCTATGTAGATATATATGATACCAACCTTGTGCGGCAAAATTCAATAATAAATAAATGCATATACACTATCTTTACTTGTATTTACTAATTCAAAAGAATATAGGTACTAGCTTTTTTAAATTTTTAGTTAATTTCTGTTGTTGCTCTATTGATACTTTTAATTGTGACATGTCAAATGTTACACATCATATGCGACTACCGTAAGGGTCGCTCGTTTTTTTTCACATCTTCCCTTCCTCATTGTATTATCCTCATTACATTTTTTTTTCTTCCAAATATATTTTTAAATAAGTCATGCTTTTTGTTCTCACTGCACGCCAGTATCAAAGACTTTGATTCTTTTTAAGGAGTTTGATTTTCACTTTGTTAGCAGTAAGTCTCATTTTTTTTATTTCATTAGCCTTTATAAATTTGTTGGATACTGGATGTACTTCGTAAACCGAAGTATTCTAAGAAGCCTAATAAAGCAAATAAACAAAACGTCATTTTTAAGGTTTATTTATCAATACTAAATTATTTTAATGTATTTTCAAGTATTAAAAAAAAAGCTACAGCACAAGCAGTAGAAAAATATCAAATCCCGTCAATTCTATATTTCGAAGAAATATAGCGTGCGTGTATCGAAATTATTGAAAATATCTGTATCGGCAAGGAATGGTGGAATGCATGCAATAAAACAAAATTAAAATGGGAAAATTATGCTCCACTGAGGGCGGCCTACGATTTCCTATCGAACCGCTCTCTGTCTGCTTCGAATATTTGTTTAAAATGGGAAACAACGGCTATGTATCAAATTTAATGCCTGCTAAATGTAACTTTGTCTGTCTGGGAAGGGGAATATTTTCCGGAAAATTGGGCACATTGTTAGGCATGAGCGGTGTCGTTTTTCAGCAGTTGGAATTATATATCAAATAAATTGGCTGAAGTAATTGGCAAATTACACGAGGCATATTTTTGAGAGAAATAAACGAGGTTCGGTAAGATTCCTATATTTATGGATGTTCAATATTTCATAAATTGAAATAAGTATCAGTAAAAAACGTATTTATTACGTCTCTCTCGGGTGCATACCATCTATAATTTTATATATCATTAGCTTTTTAAATGTAAAAATATCAAATCAGTAAATTGTTAACCGATTAATTAACGTTTGTCTTTCGTACCCGTTATTAAAATGTTACTCATACAATTAACTAACACTAAATTAAACATCGCAATGCACACACAATAAGATAAATTAATCAATACTATGGTTTCGAGAGGAACACTCCCTCTCATAAATAGGTGTAATTTATTAACGGTAATAAATTACACCTGATGATGAGATGGAGTGTTCCGCTCGAAATAACAATAGTGATAAATTTAACTCAACGTGTGTGCATTACAAAATTAATTTTAGTATTAATTAAAATAATCATTTTGCACCACAAAGCCATGATAAAAAATAATATTATTTATTTTTCATAACTGAACAAATTTTAATTAACAATTTAAAATATGTTTTAATTGAATTTTATAATACACACACAATATGAGTTATAGTTTCGAGAGAAGCTGTCCCTCTCATCATCAGGTATAGTTAATAACTAACTTAAATACAAAATGTATCAATCAAATCGGGTAGGTCTGACGGACATTATTTAGAAGCGTGTTTTTAGAATCGATTTTTTTAGAAATTCAATGGTTTTCAAACTATTCCAAAAACAAAACAAAAAAAATGGAATCTAGAAACACACTTATAAATAATATCACGTTTCAGTCCACTTCATCAATCCAATAGCTTTTTGGCAAAAAAAAATACCCCTCCCCACCGCGCGCCTCCCTGACCAACCCAATAAGTATCTATGACGATTCGGATGAAACTATATTAATATTTTTAAAAAGAATAAAATATCCTTCTTTTATGACTTTCTTTGAGTCCCGAACGTCATAAAGTCGGAAACAAAATCAGCCGATCAAAGGATATAAAATACTGTTACAAAAAGGTTGGGTTAGAAAATCAGGTACCTACACGAAATTGCCAAATTTCGAACATGACTTGTGAAATAAAACTCTTACATTTTATACACAAAGTGGGTAAAACGAGGGTCCAAATAAAATACTAAAACATCAAAGGTTAAAGCATAACCACGAATCCTTTTCAATCCGATACTAGAAAAAGATTTCAACATAGGCTTATAAAAATTCTTTCACTTTATCTTAAACATCATGTCAGGTATATCCTGAAACAACGAAAATTCTTACTTTTACGTCGAATAAAGTTAATTTAACTATTAACCAGTTATAAAATAACGGTAACAAGATTATATAATATAACAAAAAATTACATATGATAAATTCCAATTTATTTTTCAATCATTCTTTTATTTTACCTTTTTCGTTTATTTTTTATAAATTTATTTTTTACAAATTTGAAATTAACGATTAGAATTAATAACCCAAAATTATGAAAAAACGTGAAAATTTGAGTGCAAGATATTTTAAAAATATTATTTCTTTATTTTCGAAAAAATTTACAAATTTTCAATTTAACATTATGAAAAAAAAATACTATTTCATCAAAATCAACAATGTTCGGTCAGGTTATTTATTATATGTGTAATTTCTTCCTGTGTGATGTCATTTTGATACTTAAAATAGCGTGATTCCAAGGTATCTGACAATTTGCCTAATCCTGACCAGAAATTGATTAATTTAAAACTTTATACTTAAAATATCCTCTTTCGCAAAATATTATCGCGCACAAAACAGTTTTAAAACAAAGTTAAAATTAAGTTTGGAAGGCCGCTGTTCTGAATTGGGATTGGTAAATGAATAAAACCTTTGTACCTACATACATCATAAAAAGTTTTTCAAACATTTTTTTTATAGATGGGTAGGGTACATGAATTTTTCACGGCAGTTCATATATTTTGTTCAACACAGCTTTTTGTGTCTACTGTTCAAACATAGCTTGATAGTCCTGTCGGTACATACCTTTATGAGCAGATTACGGGAAACGGTGGATTTTATTGTTAGGGAAATACGTTGGCATGTTTTGGTCCCTGTATATTTTATACCAACCACTTGAAGCGTGTGTTGTGGCAAAACACTGTTTTATTTTGAATTACTTATTCCGAAAGGAAAAAACCTTTTTAGTAAATTGTGTGCAGAAAGTTTTGTATTCAATCCTGCTGTGGTTAAGCGTATTTAACCAACTAAAAAAATAAAACAGTATAACCACTCAAAATTTGTTTTAATGAATATTGTATAAAGTTAAAAAATACAATAAAAAATGGTAATATGGAAAATTTTATAAATAGAGATTTTATTTCAACTTAGAGTGGAGAAGTGCCGCTTTATTATTCAATGTTATCCCTTAACCCTTTATGAGGCAACGACATTTTTTAATTATAAAAAAAGATGGGACATCCCATATAAAAAATTGTTGTAAGTGATTCGGAGGAAACTTCACGTTGCTGGACGTTTTATTAATCAATGAACCTTCTTGAACCCTTCGTGAACAATACGAGTAGTATACGAATAATCGTCCTAAATATAAGCGGTCGATATTTCAACCAGTTTTGGCTCACGCTATATAATGGGTTAAAATATGAGTGAGGTGCAAAAGAAAATATATGAGGCGGGTGTTGTAGGCATACAGGAATAGAGGACACCCGCGAAAGACCTGGCGCTATTACATAGATAAATCTGATTTAGTAAACGACCCCGATAAAACCTTCAACAGTCGAAGATCATCAACGTTATTATTATTATTATCATCATTAGAACGACGATGAAAGTTCAAGAAGCAAAATGGCATGCCAGGACATAAGTGGTGTGATGATATGATCCAAAGTAAAAATTAAATATCTGTGATTTTTTCTCTTAACATTTTTCGAAATGATACACATGTTCTATTCAAAAATTCTAAATAAATTATAAATGCTTTATTGAAGTGAAAGAAAGACATTTAAAAAACGATTTAATCATCCGATAATATATAATCTCCACACGAAATTCGGTAAATCTGAAGCAAAAGATAAATTAGCACGAAGCTTTTAAGACAAAGCAAATCAATTAGAATTAATTGTATCTATTATTTTGTATGAATAGAAATATAAACACAATAGAATATTCGTATGTGTAATACGTTTTCTTTGTACGTAGTTACGCTTATGTACGTACTTAGTAATCGACGTTAAAAAATTCTGTTATATTTAATTTTAAAAAATATATATGGCTTATTTTATTTATTACCTATAGATATTTTAAAAATATGGTCAACACAAAAAATAACCCACAATATCAGAAAAATTATTTCCAATGCATTAATCAAAGCCTTAGTTAGACTTTGGATTTAATAATATTTTTTATTTAATAATATAAGATTAAGTTAATATTTTTCTTATAAGGAACAAATAATTTCAGAGAAAAAAATTATTATCGTAATAATAATTTTAATTACGCTTAATTTATATAGGGCCATTTTTATTAAGGTACTTTACGCTAAACTATATATTATTTACTTAATGAGAATTATTCAAAATGTTTTTATTATTTTCAAACAGTATTTCTGATGCGCTGTCCCGTATTACGGATAGTAGATTTCGACGTCTTTAAGCCTGGTTTAGTCTTTTGGTCATGTTTTATCGGTTCTGTAGCCCTTCAGCAGCTGAAGTAAAGGCAAATCTCAGAGTTTGTAATCTCGCTTTCAAGTTGTCCGCAATACAGAGCTCGTGAAGACACCGTGCTATGCGTCGCTTTGTACAACAACCAATACAAATTCCATATTATGGGAAGCGGAGTCAATGTAGTTCACGCGAAAGGAATGCTATGTACGAAAATTTTGATATTTCATGTCATATCCGTGTTGTCTCATTCAGAAAATATATGTATCTAGATGTCTATCCAATCCATATTTTCATCGAATCAAAATTTGCAAAAAAGTTTATTAAAAATAATAATATCTTCTTAAATTCATGTGCTTATTCTGCGACGTGCGACTTTTTAAGCAGTATTTGAATCTCAAGACGTGACATTTACTATTTCCATAAATAAATTGTATTTGTAGCAAACCTGCGGACTGGGGGAAGCATTTCTAATTACTCCGAAGCTCCCTTAAAATTCACCAAAGTCGATGAAATACCACCGAGAATAAATAATTTAAATCCTCAATGAAAGTCTGATACTAGATAGCATTTGATGTCGAATATTATTTAGATCTCTTGCAAGAATCCCAAATGCGTCATTTGAATTTCATGGCATTGTAAATCACAAAACTCAGAAATTTATTTGCAAAATCTTCATAATGAAGCAGTTTAATTTTGTCAATATTAAAATCTATTCATTGCCGTTCTTTTGTCATTAAATGAATGAAACTGGTGAATGGAAGTACTTTTTTATATAATAATGAGCTTATACACGCTTATTAGAGTAAAAGTAATGAAAAAGACATGCTCCAAGCATTCGAGGCATGGTGTTGGCGTCGTTAATATGATTATTTAAATAATTATGTGTAGTGAGTGGATGAACCTTCATTCAAGCGTCCCGTAAGGAACTTTCCGAGCCTAGATTTAAGTTATAAACTAATAAATAAAATATGAAGAGATACTCAATAACTCGTTTGAGCAAATAATAAACAAAAGCATTGAAAAAACAAAAGAAAATCAATTAACACCATTGTTTTTTGCCTCCTATAAGTAACGTTAAGTTAAATATGTATACGAGTATGTATATGATTATTTGAATATCACTCATAGTTAATTGTTTAACATGTTTTCAACGATGTATGTTTAAATCATATAATTACATTATCATGGTACATTACTAAATTTATAACGAAAGAAATTAATATTTTTTACCAGATACAAAGTCAAAGATACAAATTATCGTGCATGAAAAATTATTAAAATCATCAAAACGTACAGTAAATTTCAGCATATTTTTTAGCCAATTGTGCAGTCACCAAAGTTAATAATAAAAATGATTATTAAATGCTAAATTTCATCATACCGTTGAAGTTATTTCCTGAAACTACATGTTTTAAATATAATTTAAATGTGAAGTTGGATAAATTTATTGATTTAAATAAATAAATAACTTTGCACAAGCTACGCAGATTACTTTTATATATCTTCGATGGTAGTAAGTAAGTGTACGTCCACTCTGACGAAGGTACAGTTATATTGAAACCGGTCGACATCAAATTCAACGAAATTATCGTTGTTACTAGGTACAAAGTTTTTTATTTGCTAAATTAAAAGTTTGTACTGGTGAGACAAATTAATACGCGATTGTAATTTTATATATTATTAATACGTTATTGTTTATAAACGCGTAAATCATCTCCTATTGATTGATGCGACAATTTTTCCTTAAGTATTAACGTACTTGAAGATCGAGCTTCTTCGCTTACGCGCTTTTTTGTTAGTATTATAAATATAGATTATCGATCAGTTTTGGACTAGTTTATTTAAGAATAATTCTACAATAGCGGGGACGTTACATCGTATCGATCAAAAAGCTTCATCATATATCTCCTTCACCCCGGTTCTACTTTGGCTTATCGAGAATATGGAACGTCAACAAACAGAGCAATCAATGCCGCCCTATTAAACCAGCGGTCTTGTTCAGCCAAACTAGGCTAGCCGCAAACAACGGCGGCTGTAGACACGCTGCCGTCGCTTCCACACGAGCCACAACAAGCGCTATTACAACATCGTAATGCTCCCGGACAAAATGATCGTAAACCATAACAAGCCGAAAGCCACAGATGCCGAATACGCATGCCCGCGCTCTCGAAATAAAGTTAGGTTATCCCGCAAACTCGCACGAACGTCACAGATACAGCGAGAGAAGTTCAACACTGAAATTCACTTTTCGAAAATGTCATTCTTTTCAAACTCACTTTTCTCGCGTTCGTTTCACACCGAATGCTCCGAGGCGAGAGCCGAATCGATACCGAGACTTTCCGCGGTCAAAACGTAACCCTAACAGTAATATCCGTTGGCTTACACCGCAAGTAAAACAATAATAGACATATAAATGCTGGAAATGAAAACACGGCGGTCGACGTGAGGTTGCGCTCCGAGTCGCTGGCGACCGCTGCCGAGCGCCGGCGGAAACGCCCGAGCGCGGCCGATGTCACGCGAGGGGTTTGTGTTTGTAGCGAGAGGGAGGAGCGGCCGTGGGGGCGAGCGGCGTCGGAGGAGGTTCCAGAAAACTTTTCAATACATTTTTGATTTTTAATTCAACTTTTAATTACCTTTCATGCTATTTTGTTTGCTTTGCTCGAGAAATGTTATTTATGAAAAGATTGTTGTGACAGGTTTTTCTAGAACATCGTTAATTCTTAAATGGACATGAAATCAAATATTTGGAGCCATTAAATATATTTTTAAAAATGGATCAATAGAGAATTGATGTCTTTGTTCAAATTTTAATGAAACATTAAGCAGAAGTCGTAATTAATTACAAGCCATTTTTTTTTCTAAAACAGCCAAACTTCTCCAACGCTCTTGCGTCGTGATATTTGCACAGATCGTATGGAATTTTTAGACCAACGTAACTATTTTCAGCTCACAATGTCATTTGGATCACGAGATTTGAATCCTTAAAATTCAGATGGCGTATTGTTTGTTACATATTTTTCAAATGTTCAAAAGATTTTTGAAAGGTGTTAACATTAACTGAGATACAAAAATAAATATGAAGGCGTCCGTATAAAAAGAAAAGTGGACTTATTATGGACACTTTTAGAAATTTCTTATTACTTGTCGCTTGACTTTTGACAAAATTTTGTTATCTAACCCTAAGTCATCTAAGTTTTTTTCATGTTTTTTACTATGTTCTATTCATAAACATGCTCTATGGTGATTAGAAATACTAAATACTATTTTAAAATAAAAAAAATAAAATGTCTTAAAAACAATGAAATTTAGGGAAAAATGTTTTTGAGATGTGGCAACCCTTTAAATGTTAAATTTAGACCAATCACAAAGCGCATTAAATCATCACATGCTGTAGTTAGGATATTTTAAGATGCAATATGAGTAGTTTAATAATTTTATTAGTCAGCAATTGCTTTAAAAAGGGTGAGGTTGCCTTTTGCGTATGTTGGAGTGCAATCCGAGTGATTTTAGTTATTATATTATTGAAATTGTCTCCTTCGATGCCAAAACGACGAAGCAACTCTGTAAAGCTTCATGAAGAAGGCTACACATTCGGTAAAATCGCAAAAATATTGGGTGGAAGAAGTATCAAATCTGGAGTAAGAAAGGTAAGTAAGGTTCTCCAACGCTACAATGAGACCAAAAATACAATAACTGCCCGAAAATCAATCCAAAAGACAAAGGCTAGGCCAGAAGATGATAGAAAAATTTTCAAACTCACCC
Source organism: Agrypnia vestita (assembly GCA_016648135.1). NCBI lineage: Eukaryota > Metazoa > Arthropoda > Insecta > Trichoptera > Phryganeidae > Agrypnia > Agrypnia vestita. The sequence goes on from JADDOH010003519.1 coordinate 9,974, forward strand.
TGCAAGATCCTTAAAGCTGCTGGACTTGATATTACTGATAGAACAATGAGGAAAAAATTATATAGGAACGAATTACGAGCAAGAATACCTCGAAAAAAAGCCATAACTTAACATGAAACAGACACAAAAATAGCTGCAACCCGTAAGGAGTGAACCTCAAAAGACTGGGCAAGAGCGATATGGAGTGATTAGACCAAAATTTACATTTTTGGGAGTAATGGAATCAGATTTGTTCGTCGTTATTAAGGCAAAAATATTTTACTACAGCGACAGTGAAACACTTTTGATTGTAACGAGATGGGCTTGCATTACGGGACATGGTTTTCGACGTCTGGGAGTGGTAACAGATATAATTATGACTTTAAATACCAATATTTGATGCTGGAGCTAATATTATTCCCTAGATTCAATGATTTATTCCAGTATGACCGTAATAGATGCATCTTCCAGCAGGGCAAAGCCCAATGCCACTCAACAAAATGAGCATGGTTACAGGACCAGTATATTGGTATTCTTCCATGGCCAAGGATTAGTTCGGACTTGAATCCCATCAAAAATTTTCCAAGACTGAAAATATTCGTTTCTGGTCGCAACCCCAGTAATAAAAGAAAATAATTGAAGCAATTATTTGAGCGTGGTTCCATGTCACCACACCTGAAGATTTACGACATCTGGTGGACTTCATACCTCGATAGATTGTGCAAGTTATTAAATCAAAAGGATTTTCGATGAAATATTAACGTTTAATGTTAAAATGAATTATTTTGCAATATCTTTGTTATAAAAAAATAATGTGTTATTTTTAGAGAATTTTGGCGTATTTTTATTTTATTTAGAATTTATATTATTTTTTTACTTTAAAATAAAACAGTTTTTAAATTAATCAGCTAATATAATCACAGTTAAACCCTAAAATGATTTTAAAATGGATGAATGAATACCGTACACAAGATATTTACAAAACGTGTCCACACTTAAGTCCACTACTGTATATACTTAGTAAATGAGGTCAAAAGGTGGTTTATTATTTTAAAACGGTCTATACCTATTACAGTATACATCATGTGTGGTATTTTTCTTGATTTCAACTCAATCTTGCCGAAATTCGACGTCAAAATTTGGCTAACGTGAAAAATGGTTCAATATCCATTTACTGGTATATACATCTGGTAGGCAAAAACGATGGACGCCGATAGTTTCGATATGAATAAACAAAAAAACGTAAAATTAATGTACATATTTGGCATGTGAATATTATAAGAATAAAAAACTAAAATCCTGGTTATTTCGTATTATTTCACTAAGTGTTTTTCTCTCTCCTGTAAAAAAATATTTTTGCATATAGACCCTTATATAGGGACGCCTTCATATATTGATTGTCTATGTAGACATTATTTATTTCAGATATTCTTTTATCGTGAGATTCAAATTTTATTGGTTTTCAATTAAATTTAGAGGAATATAAATTAACAGATACCTATAATAATTCAATTCTCGCGCGATGCACGGTACCTAGTTAATCTATTGTATAAACAATTTTAATTATCTTCTGAAATAATCCACACAAACTTCGTCTAGATAAGTTTTCGGTAGCTCTTAAGTCCTCGATAATAATTCACTATCCCGAGTAATATCTTAAACACCAGATCATTCATATGGATGGATGGACGGATCACGGATAATCTTACCTTTATTTTGAGATCGGACAAGAAATTTGCATATGAAAAACCCTTTGTTTATAAAGGGACAATAAGAGACCCTTTCGACTATTGGAGCAACCCTCGGCTCACCGAGCGAAGGCAGTACCTCCGCGGGAGGCTTGGTTTGTGGTTTTATCTGCACATGTCGTAGCTTAATTGCAAAGGAGGGCTTTTATCAACGTTCTATGTGTTTTATATCAAGATCTGGTAAATGCTCTGTGGTGGCAAAATATGTGAGACTGAAACGTAAGGGACCTTGCTAAAAATTTTATAGAAAATGTTATTCGTAAAATCGGTATTTTGTGAAAAGCATTTTATTTTATTTATTTATGGGAAACTAACTGTATCGTTGAATGAGTATAAAATGGGACTCGAATCATTTTTCAAGCTTCCAAAGATTCAACAAATAGTTACGAGTTAGTTATGAGTTACTAAGTCAAAATTCATAATGTTTTATTATTCCATGGGAAATAACACGAAGTAACCAATTAAACATATTTTTATTTACATTTTTAAATCTAGATGCTTTACTTTTTCAAAATAAAATTGTACAAATTTCTTGCATTACGAGAACAAATCTCACTCGAGACCAGCAATTTAGTCCTATTTTCATAGCACAAGCGTTTAGCTTAGTTTGAACATAGTAAGAATATTGATGTGACACGTATTCCGTGTTTGCATCTCTATTTAAAAAAAGTCATCTTTAAAAATGATTATCAAATTAAAGCAGAGTTTGAGAGATTGGTATTTTTTATATCAACTTAAAAAGCTTATCGTATTATTTTCTTGTTAAAGATTCTACTAAATCATAATACTCAGTAAGTATAACGCACAGTTGATTATGATGAAATACTGTGTAATCCATTATTATTATCTAGCGATCGTATCGTAGTAGTTGTTTTAGAGACGATTATAATATGGTCTGATAATATTTTATAAAAATAAGATTCAGATATTCAAACTAATTGCTATTCGTCAATATCTGTTAGATCTGAAAAGTATAAGGCTCTACTTTCTGTTGTTTAATTCAGAAATGTTTTTATTTTTTACAAATTTTTTGAAACATTTTCAATTCAAAGATTTTATCTATCTTTGTATTCAAATATTAATTTTATATCAATTTTGATTCTTATAAAAAATAATGCGATTCACGTTCAAAATCATTGCGTTATTTTTGGATAAAGCTTATTTATTATTCCACCCCTTGTTTTCATTTGACCATTCTGTAAATAGAGTGCGACAGTATGTGTAAATGATCGCGTATTATACAATATTTCCGTGTCCATGTATACAAAATAGGTAATATTTCCACTTTGGTAGAGGGGAACTCAGGTCACCCCCACCACCAAATATGTGTGAGGTAAAGTTTTACCCCTTAAATTAAGTCAATAAATCACAAGTTAAACGTAACACACCAGGAATTGATGGTAACGTTCGGAAGTTATGCACGCTTCATAGATCAAAAAGTAAAACTATTTGAAAGTATAACTACTACGGATAGTTTGAAATGCATTGTTTGCATTCAGATATTAACCGCCATAGTATTGATTTCTTTATATATGTAAATTGAATTTGACGGTTTCACTTGAACTTTTTACTCTAGGTATAGTAATAAATTTTTGATTCGAACTTATCTTAAAGGAACTTATCTTAAAGCAAAAGGAGTTACAGTAAAAGTAAGAGAAAACAAGGTTAAAACAATAAATACTAAATAAAACTTTAACATTATTTTTGGGATTTCACTAAGGTTGGTTATATAACTCAAATATTATAAAACAAAGCTCATGGTGCAGGCCAGATTAAAATTTTTCATTTAATTAATAAAATTTGGCAGTACTTATGTTTCACAATTGCCTTCTGATGTCATTGAAATTATTACAACCGAATATCTACGCAAAAGAACAACTTATTTTTATTGTTAAAACAAATTATAAGTTTTGCGTTTTATATCTTCTGTAATCTTGGTATTCATATTTCAATAAATGAGTCCAACATTCAAAGACAAATTAAAAAAATTAAGGAAACTGGTTTGTTTTTATACAAACAAAGTTCACCGGGTCCTTGTCCTATTCGATCGGCCGGATATCAATGATAATAATGATCAGGGGTGTATTAATTAATCTTTAATGTTGACAATAATTTTTGTATATGAATTTTTTTTACAAATTTTGATATTAAAATTAAGGAGCACATAGGATGTTTAAAGAGCAAAAACATTTCTTATCTTATTTTAGACAAACCACTTTTTTGATATTAATATCTAAGAATTTAGGAATTTTATATGCAAATAACATAGGATTTTTAAAGTTACATAAATTGAAAATTTTCGAAATCGGACAAAATATTAATAGCAAATTAAGTATTATAAAAAACTGAATCCTTTTTCCGAATAAAAATTGTCTTATAAATTTGTTTTGACGTTAGATCTTAATTATTTGTTCAATTCCCATATATGTTTTTTTTTTGGTTAATTTGTATACGTCGAAATTAAATTTTTAGTAAACATTATATCCTGACAAAGGGACCATTAAAATTTTGATAATTTAATGGATAATGGTTTATAAAAAGTGTTTTCTTATTATTAATATAAATAAATAAAGTCATTTTGCAGATATTGAAGAAAACTCCATTTAAAAATAGTTTTGAAAATATTGACGTAAGTAATACAGAAATACGTATATTTTTAGAAGAGAAGGTAAGAATTCAATGGTGAAACCGTCCCTTGAGCGATTTGCTCTTCGACTCTTCGCTTCCACTTATTCAAAGGCAGTATTCACTGTGGAATCCTTCTTCATATTGTCATATTGTGAGTTCAATGGTGCAACCATCCAAATTAAGAACTCCTTGCATCTAATTATTCACCAGCAGCATTTACTGTAGCTCATCCTTCATATTGTCTCCTCGAAGCAAAGCCCTGGTTTTTTAATCAGTATTTTCTCGCCTGGATTTTATGATTCGTAAATTATGCATCCGTTGAAGATGTCCCGCCAGCATCAGGCGGAACGTTTTTATATATATATTGAGAATGGGCACTTCTTATACAGGCTGGAATGTTTTACAATGTACCGGATTCTGTGCACTCCTTTGGCATTCACAGATCCATAAATACGACGCAAGATTATTTTCTTAATTATGTACACATGTATATAACTTTTTCGTGTTTCTCTATTTCGGGATCTCAGAATGGGCAAAAGGGAAAAAAATGATTTATTTATTTTAGCTTTTATAATATGAAACTACATATCCTTTCAATGTAATGGTAAAGTAGTTCAATATTTGATAAAAAAGTTTTCAAAGCTACAATTCAAAAATGTCCTTAGGTTTTCACGGCCGTTCAGAATCTTCTGTGTATAGTTTTCTGGGATATTCTGCCGTGTATATGTGACCTCTCTGGCCAAGGCCAGGCCAGGCCAAGGCCAAGGCCAGAGAGGTCACATACACACGGCAGAATTTCCCAGAAAACTATACACAGACGATACAATACAAAACTATTAATTTTATTCCCATATATAGCAATACACTTATATTGATATATGACTATATATTATGTGTGGTAGGTCTTGGCCTCCTCAATAATTTTCCTCCACTCATCTCGGTCTAGTGCCAGCTCTCTCCAGTTTCGAAGCTCTAAGGCAGAGATATCTTTGAGGACGTTGTCACTCCATCTTAGTTTCAGCCTTCCTAAGCTCCTTCGCCCTATTGGCCTTGTGAACTTGTGAATACTACACTAACTCTATATTAATAAATAAAAAAATAAAAAAATAATGAAACTAGGTAATTGGGTAATACCTGTCAAGCGATGTAGATTTGTATAGAAAATGTATCATGAGGAAAGGGTTTTGTGGTAAAAAAAAATTAAAAATTATATTCATTTTTTTTAATCAAAGAAAATAAAATTTAAAAAGTTACGGTTCTTACAGAAAGTTCCAGACAGACAATGAAATTTTTTTTTTAGTTGTTGGGATAAATTTATTATAAACACATTTCAAAAAGAATTGCATTATTCCTTTGAACATTTAAATTCAATGTACAAACTGACTCGATAACACTATGTAGAATCATAAAACGGAGAGCTGAGAATTTGCTTGCATACCAAAAAGCTCAGGCATTGCAGTGCAAAATATTGTTTGCGTAGATTCAGCAATATTTACAATTTCCATAGGTACTGTATTTAAACATAGAATTTGATGTAGTATTCAATACTTAAATTTTGCACCAAGATTAAATATGTCGCGGGCAGGAGATTGTGGAGAAAACGTGCTCAAAGATGAAATATTAAAAATGCAGAGTTAAAATAATTCACGGTATGGTATGTTTTTCAAATACCGTAAAACTGGGTTACTTGAGAAAGCAGGCTAACATGCAAAAATATGGTTATTTTAATATGTAGCTTTAGTCTGATTATTCTGATGCTAACATTGGAAGAATACCGTATGATTTTTATAACTTAATGATAAAGGAATGTTTGTTAGTAACTACCTGAATATTAATTTTAATCTGAGTAAAAATAAATAAATTATTAATCGTTTTTTTTTAAATTATATAACTGTTATAGTTATTTTATAGTTTTAGAATCAAGATTTAACTTATCCTTCGTAAATGTCTTAGCATTTTTTTTGTAAATGCTTATCTTATATAGTACGAGTCGCTAGTCGCTAATGGTGCACCATATTACATAATTCAGTTTTTTTTTTAAAGATGAAGAAAGTTTTGGATATGGTAGCTTTTTTTCACAATATTAAGACAATTTTTTTTATTCAATTTTTTTACTTAAAATAACATGTAACCCAATTACACAGTGCGTACAAATTGATCATAGACCGTAGAAACTGAATAAAATACAGGACTAAAATAGGTGATATATAAAAAACATGAAAATATTGTCACTAGGTGGTAGTAGAATCAGAAGAAATCACGCACTATCAAAATCTCTCGAACGATCCACACAAATCTGGAATCGACTGGGTTTTTCTCATAAATGTTGAAAACATCAAGAAAGCGATATTACCTTTAAAAAGCGATTGATCAGCTCCTGCACAACAGTTTTGTCGTTTCTGACAGCGAGCTAACCTCATAAAATCCACAGACAAGCAAATCGTGCAGTGGTGTGGCTAGCACATATGTGTGTGCATTACAGAGATGGTAAATCAAGGAAGTACCTACCGACGAGCGAGAAGTTTTCTAGTGCAAACCTGGGCGATTTATGTAACGTGCATCAGTATATGAGAGACAAGTTATTCAGGAGTAGCAATAAGTGTGAATTACGAATTTATACGAAAACTATACAAAATGCAACGAAGATTCTAGAAATATTTTATGAGAATTTAAGAAAAGTGCTCTAATTAAATACTCGTCCAGTGATTTTGCGTATAAAATAAAAGTTTCAATAATTTTAAATATTTAATTTGCCTCCCACAACCACAGTACCGGGATAATATTGTAACAACATATTCACTCAGCACATATTACAATAATAGGGAATTTTTGGTGATTTATATTAATGCAAGGAAATAAATCAGAAACTTCTCGATCATACTCTAAACATCGCGAAATAACATTATTTATATAAGGGGCGAGAGAACCGCTCCGCAAAACAGTTGCTGCTTTGACAGAAGTGAAACCAGAGACAATCCACAAAAACAAACGACGATTTCTGTGCGGATACCTACCGACGTGTGGGAAGTATTCGATAGTGATCAAAGCGCCACAAGCGACGCGAATCATAATTTCTAAACGCAAGTGGAAGATTCTCGAGGGACTTGTGCGAGATTTAGTATGAATTACAGAATTTAGTTAATTTTGTATGTTTGATTTGTTGTCCACCGCCACGATCCCGTGAGAATATATAAAAAGCATCCATAATCATAAAAGGTTACTGCTTAAATCGGTTTGTACATAAAATAAGATTAAAATTCATGTTAGTTTTACCGGTATCGCATTATATTTTTCAGAGTGAATTATCCGATTAAAATTTTTGCTGTGAAATATTAATCCTAGAATGTAGCTCCTTGCTCCTGTTGTAACGTGTATAGGAGTCTGTACATCTCGGCAATGCAGTGCTCAGGAGCTGGCAAGTATAACGATCTTGCCAACATCCAAGTTTTTAAATTGCTTTTAGAATTTTTCTTCACAACAATGGCGCTTGCGGGCGGACGTTTAAATTTGAATCCTGAGTTGAATATTTAAGTTTATTTACATCTTATATTTTTTCTAACATTGAATTTTGTCTTGAATTTCACTCGCTCTTCTTCTCGCGGCTTTAATCGCCGAGAAATTCAATTATCAAAAATAAAAAATACCACTGCTTTCGCTAACGTAGCTATCTAGGCACACGCAAGTATTTCTATCTCCATAGTATATTTTATAAAAATGAAAAGTTGTCTAATGGAAACATTCTTACTCGGTTCTCTATCCGGCTTTAGAAAGTATCTCTAAAATATTTCATAAAATTTTTGCAACATGATTCAAGTAGGTATTATTATTTATGAATATACGCAACATAATATACTTTAAATAAGACTAGCTGTGCCCGCGCGGCTTCGCACGCGTAGATTTTTAGTACACTGTTTGGATCGTCATAGAACTTTCGCGAACCTTCGAAAACATTCTCCTTCCAGAACTTTCAAGAAATTTATCGAATTTGCAGGAACCTTCTAGACACACCCACACATTCCGCCACATTCCGCCACTCAGTTTAGAACCTTATAGAACTTTCGGGAATTTTCTAGAACCTTCTCCTTCCACAACATTCTAGAACCTTCTAGACTCACCGAAATAGTCGGCGCGCCTATTTTGAAACGATCTGAAGCATTTGCGGCCTTCTCGTAACAAAACAATGTGCTAGAAAGCACATTTTCGTCACCCACTCCCACCCACGCACAGCCACCCCCACCAAACTCCCATATTTTCGATGTGATACCCGGGGCTATCCACCACCATAACCACCAGTGGGTGGTTGTGGCTGGTTGTGGAGAAAACTTGGCGGATAGGGAAACACGGGTTTCTTTATATATATATATATATTGATTATGTTTCACAGTGATGTATAACGCATTTTTAACGAGAATTTTAATATCTTTAAAGCCTGGTTGTTTTAAAGCTACTGTTTTATAATGTAAACATTTTAACTCTATTCAAAATGTCATAAAACATCAAAAACGATTACTTTTGCTGGAATTTATTTTTCACGTATAATATAATACGTATTGCGCCATCATTGTTATTCTCGGCGGTAAGCCAGTGTACCATCAGGCATGTTCTCCTGAAATATACTACGTATTCCGGGTAAATGTATCAAATTCATTTTAATACATAAATTTCTGACACCAGTTAAGCAGGGGTTTGTCATCTGCCAGAGCCTTCCGGGGCGGGAGGCGGCAGAGGGGCGTGCTTTAGGGAGAGGGGATTGTTGACACCAAGGGCTATCCACCATCATAACCACCGGTGGGTGGTTGTGGCTGGTTGTGGAGAAAACTTGGCGGGTAGGGAAACACGGGTTTCTTTTTATATATATATTGTTCTATGATGAATAATTTTGAATAAATACGACATTTCTGGTAGTCTAGTAGACATGATACTATCTTCTCATACCGCGGGCTTCAGACATTATTCCAAGTGTGGATGAAAACGTTTTATTGAAGATGATGTGTCAAAAACTTATTATCTCCATATCTATTAATATTAGGACATTGTTGCTTGAACATTTTCAATTTAGGCAGAAATTCACCTGTAAGTATTGTGGACTAGTTCTGTTACATCTATAAATATTAAATCTTTGGGAAGTAGTGGTGATGAACCGAGTCAAAAATACAGAAATAAGAGATTTCCTCGATGTGTGTAGCTTGGACACATCTTGTGAATTCCAGAAAAACAATTATTATGCAGAGAAACGATAATCTTCTTGACAACTCAGACGGCGGTCGGTGGGTTGCCGTAAGCTATGACGGAATAAATAGCAAAAAAGTCATTACGAAGACTTTTTGCTTCTTGATCATCTTGTTCTGAAACAGCGGCAAACAGGCTAAAATTATACCTTTGTTGTAAAATTTCAAGACTTTCAGAGTCGGTTTTTTTTCTTCAATAATTGCATTTACCGTACAATTATGAGATGAGTAAGTACCTTATATGGAAGCGAAGATTATTACAATACAATTTTGAAATTATTATTATACTACGCGTGTCTTCTCTCTAGAGTGAATCCGTTTTTCTGTTATTTTAAGTTACAAGCGGGTATAAAAATTAATTTTAAAAAAAATACAAGGTAGAAGAAAAACGAAAAACTTTACCAGCCGATCGGTTGTCAAAATTTAATTATATATATTTGGATGGGTGCACTAATACCGGGCCTATCTTCCTTGTCTTGAATCCACATTTAAATATATATTTATACATACATTCATGTGCGTACATATGTATCTATAAAATATAAATAGTCAACTGATGTCAGCCGTACATTCGTAAGGAAGACATTTACGACATTTTGATGATAAAGATTCAGGCTGTAGTTGAGCCTAACCGCCACACGAGTAAAAACCACCCTTATGATATACTCGGTAGATATTCGCGTAAAGAAGGAAATTTAACGTACAGTTAAAGTTATTGGGTTATAAAAGTTTATTCCCTGTGGCAGATGTCATACACGGAATTAATTCGCTCTCCGTTACTTAAAAATTAGGTAAATTTATATTTCAATTGCGATTTCAGCTTAACGACCGTTTTGTAATGACTACGTTTTATGTGTTGTGAGATTTTACTGTCAAGTTATTTGAAATGTGAATTAACGTTCTTGGAAAAAGCTACGTTGATATAAAAAACTCTCCCGATAGAATTAGGTATCTGCAAGTGGGTTTTTTACATTTTTCTGAATTTTTTTCTAGGTCCAATATTAACAGTATTAAATCCAATATTAAAGTAAGATTTAAATTATATACAACCGCGTTTTTGAAATAAAATGGCAGATCAAACCGACTAACGAACTTAGCCAAGATAATTCCGGGACAGTCTTTCCGAAATTTTTGATATTTATATGATAAGAATAATATGAGAAGGATCGTGAACACAAAAAACATATCTCATAGAAATTATTTGCATTTTTTTTTAATTTTATGCTTCAACAGGCTAAAAGGCTCAATTATAGAAGCAAAACATATTGCAGAACACCCAGGTTAGAGTAAATCACATAGATTAATTGTGAACCTAGAACCCTCAGTATGAGAAGCCAGTGTCATGCTCACTTAGAGCCATCATTTACGCATCTATGCAGGTACCTATGCATATATTATACAAGGTTATTTGTAAAACATTAATAACCTCGCAGGACTTCCTGCGAGGTTATTAATGCTGCCTTGATTATGAGTCGAAAATATTCAAGCTTTCATGACCTAATATCAATAGTTATGGAGATATGTGACATCAAAATTTGCATTTTTTTTTCAATAATTCTGACTTATTTTTTGTAAAACTTTAGACTATCATTACAGTAACTCATATCGATTACGAAAAATTCATTCGTTTCGATACAAGTTAAATAAAATGATAAAAACCCTGAAAAAATTCCAATTGGAATGATTTCCAATTGAAATTCGAAGGTTTTTATTTTTTTATTTGACTTGTATTAAAGGGAATGAATTTTTCATATTCGAAATAAGTTACTGTAATAATAGTCCAACGTTTCACAAAAAATATGTCAGAAATATTGAAAAAAAATGCAAACTTTGATATCGCATATCTCCAATACCTAACTTATATTGATTACAAAAAATTAATTTGTTTCAAAACATGTTAAATAAAATGATAAAAACCCTGCAGAAACTCTAATTAGAATATTTTCCAATTGGAATTCGAAGGTTTTTATTATTTTATTTGATTTGTATTCAAGGGATTGAATTTTTCATATTCGATATAATGTACTGTAATGATAGTTCAACAAAAAACAAGTCAGAAATATTGAGAAATCTACCTTTTGTATAAAAAACACTCCATAATAAAATAAAGTAAAGTAAAAATAAAAATTGTAAAATTAAAGTAAAATTGAATATAAACGCCCAATATTCAGCACACTGTTTATACTTCTCGAGAATCAGTAACCGCTTTACTAATATTGTTGAAACGACGCATGCTTAGAAGTAGTGCCTAAAGCAATCTTGGGAAAGGCTAAACATCTTCAAAGGTTTTGAAAGGATCGTGCCCTTATCAACTAACTATCGGGAATGGTATAAAATATTGACTGCTACAAAATACGATACACGACAGAATATCCCAGAAAATCTCCGCTTTTATCTAAACGTCCTTAAATGGTTCATACACAAAACCCATTCCTTATTAAATCCTTTTGTGTGGTGCTGATTATAACGCTGATATTTCGAATAAAACCAAGCACCATAATATTAATAACACCTCTAGCCCAGATATAACCCTAGCAACCTTTTTAAATGCCATGGGTTAGCCTTTTTGTGTGTTTACATACACGGAAACTAAATAACCCCGAACCTTTTTGTTTTGTTTATTGACTGAATATGTTTGTTTGTCCTACCTACTTGTTTGCCTTCAACTAACAATCTCTGTGCATTGTTTAAAATTATGTTACCCAAACTGTGAAATATTCCTCAAGTAACCTTAACAATATATCATTTTACGCTTAAAATTAATCTAGATACAATATATTGAACACATTTTGCAAACAGAATAAAATTTAAAAATTGGTGGAAGTTTTCCTAGTAACTAAATCATCTCATAGGACGGATAAGTATGTTATATTGTATAGTTAAATTAATGGCCTAAATTTCATGGAAAATATGATACCATAAAACTAAAATTTGTTTGGTGGGTACACATCTTTTTTGAAAATTTAAAGTTTTCACAACTTCTAAAATTTATACGGAAAAAACTATTAAGAGTATACTGCTCCTAATCTATACATCTCAAGAGATATATTTAAATAAAAAAATACCAGAAGTAAAACGTTATTAAATTATTAATACATATTATCAAAAAATTATAGAATAACAAGAAGTTTAAGTCTAATACAAATATTAAAAAAAAAAAATTAAATATTACGAATTAAGGCTTATGCTTCTCATTTGTATCTCAGTATTCCGAAATCGTAATACATGAAAATATATATCACACATTTCAAAAACGAAAATTATCCACAAAGGATTACTAAACATTTTACCAGTATTTTTTAGAGTTTTCATAATTCATACTAACAAGAATTATATGTTCTCCGGAAGTAAGAGATGATACTAGAGCATATATATTTTTCAAAAAAATTTAAAAATATCTAATAAGAAAGGGAGTATAATAAAAACCAAGTTTTTATTATACTCCCTTTCTCATTTTTATTGTTTCCAATATGATATTCCATCAACATATTCCTCTTGCTTTAAGTTCACGTGGAAAATCTATTCCCTGTATATTATTATTCTTAAAACTTATAGAATATTAAAAACGTAATAATTGTTACAGGGGGGCATGGCGTCGGCGAAACTGACTGATTGGACCCATGGCTCGAGTCAGACTAGTTGAACAGGTTTCACGCCTTCTCCACACCTCGGGCTCCTTTCTCATTTGTATGGTTTCGAATAAAATTTCGAAAAATCCAAAATTACACTATAATTAAATTTTTTTAAACGAAAATTTGTTAGATAATTTTAATCGTCGTCACGAGTCCGCCTGCAAAGTTTCAGCTCGATTGGATTACGTGAAAGAGGTTAAAAATCGATTCTATTTTTTTTCGGTAGACAAGCAGACGCTACAAGTTAAAACCAAGGGTGTAAAAAAGTTTCACGGTCGCCACGTCACGAACAGTACCATGACCAAAAACTATTTTGAAACGTGTATTATTCAACTTGCATATTTATCTACAGGTATGACATTATTATCTTCAAAACAAAATATTAGTAAAAACTTTATTTTGAACAATAGAAATGACTATATAGTACAGTTATTTTACCACAAGCGGCGCCTCACGTCATCAGAATTAAAAATTTCTCAGTTAATGCCTTTCCTTTACACCTTTCTGCTATTAGATATAACACAGATCTGGAATCACAGAATGGATAATTCTCTGTCAGTCCGATTGAAGCAGGTTCGCTAAGTACTTAAGAACTTGAGCCTTGAGGTTACAATGAAACTCCATAACTTGGTGCATTTCTGATTTGCTGGTTTTCTCCCGCTATTTTGAAGTACCTTAGTTCATCCAAGTTTATCAATATGTATTAACAGATTCGGCGTATTTGAATTGAATTAGTCTTATATCGTCATATCGAGGGAACCTTTTATGAGGAACTATTCGGCTGCATAACGAACACTCGGCTGACATTGATCTCCAATTATTTTTACAGGCTTTGATCTTTGTATAATTAACATTCACGAAATTTATCTTATTACATTCAGGATTTAGATATTCTCAAAGGAGTTAACTCTTTAATATTAAAATATTCGATTGCTATAGCTATCTGCAAGGTAGTTTTAAATCGATTGTATAATAGAATGTGCTTTATATTGTAATTTGCATTGACTAACGTTTTAACTAACTTTCACAAATTTGCACCTAGGATTACAGCTTAAGACGGCAACTAAATTTATTAAGTAAGGTTAAATCTTTGATTGTCTTCATTGCTATGCGAGTTCCATTGTAGATTTTTTATTTATTTATTTAATTTATAATACAAATAAAAAAAAATTTCAATGATACCCAGCAAATATAAACAATTCAATTTTTTTTTATATGTTATATCTCACCAAAAAGAAATATGATTCTTGTGTGTGGTGAGGGATAATCACAATCATATGGGAAGTGTAATATACTATTTACCTAATATATCGAAAATCTTTGCATTCCGCGAAATAAGCAGTACAAAGAGACTAAACTCAATCACAAAAGTCAATTCTACAATAAATGAGAATCCATTTAAGTTTACTGGAGAAATATGCACACAAGATACCTTTTATCTATATTTTCTTTACGTACCAAATAAAGATTTGATGGTATTCATGTTATTTTTAAAAAACACTAGTGATTTATAGGTTTATGTGTAATATTGAAGTATTGTTGTATAGTGATAATTATTTGTGATGGTCAAACCTTTGTTTTAACCAATTATTTCGGTACAGTTTATTGGATTTGTATCTGACTGTACCGATGATTGATAACCAAGATATAACTGTATCGATGATTGCCCGTCAAATTGAGAAAAATTAGTTGCTAATCATCTATGTAATCAAATACAAATCTAAGTAATAGTTTTTGTGTCGCTGGTTAAAATACCTAATAATTATATCCACACGTACAAACGTAAGAAAAATCAGTGATAAACCAAAACAGAATATAGTTTTGTAAATGCATGGTTAAGATAAACGTATAATAAAGGGAATCTAGCTTGACTAGTTCAAAATAATTATTCACATAAAACAGATATCCACGAATTTGTGAAAGTCAAAAATCACCGTCAAATCTTATCTGGGAAAAGAAAAAATCTAAGGAGCGAGCGCGTGATTTCACGTGTACAAAATGGTCGACTTACCAAAAGGTACAGTCCATTCAGGAGTCCAAAAATGTGTATTGTCATATTTTTCTAGTTTGAAAAATACTTGCTTTAATGCATATCGAGAGATGTGTACATTGTATATATCTCTTTTAAAAACTTGAAAAACAATTTCAAATTCTAAAATAAGTTACCTACTTAAATAACATGCGAGAAAAATGATTCCCACCCGGAATTCTTACAGCAGTTATTATACTCAGTAAAGCACTCCGAAATTTAAATTGCACTAAACGATTGAATAAAAATATGAATATTAAATCAAGTTATTAGAAGTATAGTGCAATTTTGTCGATTCAACATTTACAATTTTTTAACTTCAGACATTAATTGATGTTATTTTTTAATTTTAAAATTTTTTCCAATAATTGAGAGTAATCAAGAACTTCAGCAATAATATTTAAAAATAATTATTCAAATAATTTAGAAAAACAAAAGACATTATTCATTTTGATATTTTGACATGTATATAATACCCTGACGATGGAAAAGTATTTCCGAAATATGAAGGTGTACTTAATCAAATAATATAAGTAGATTTATACAAATAATACAATCAATAATTTTTATAATTTTATTGATTTTCAAACAACTGATTTTTATGAAAACCCATCTCAGTGATCAAAATACGCATTTTGTCATTGATTTATGAAATTAATTTTTATGAAAAGCGTTAAAAAAGTATCACAACATAGAAAAAAATTCTCACTCGTCAATTCGCTAGTTTGTAAGGCAAACATTAATCAAAATAGTTCTTCAAAAGAAAAGCCTTATTCACTTTTCTGAGTAAGATGTTTCAGTTTCTTCGCCAAAAAAATGGTAGGTAATGTATTAACCAATATTGAAATTATTTTCTAAATGGAAGGCACAAAACATTTTTTAATTTAATTCCTGGTTATTCCAATTCGGCGAGTGTTGGAGGGTTTTATTTAATCCGTCAATGGATTTGGATTCCTGCAAACTTTAATGCTAATAAATCCCTCGACCGGGTTATAATAATTCTATTTGCATACTTTATTTTTGGCGAATTTTTGAACTCATATATTATTTTCGTCATAATGTGAATTTTTATGGGTGGAAAATATATAATTTTAATCAATAAAATTAATTAATTCCATTCAATGTGGGATAATTTTTTTACTTTCAAATTATTTTTAATAAATCATCAATACAGAAATACAGAAAAAATCATCAATCGTTAAAATAAATATCTGTTGGTTGCTCTCGGGATATGCAGATGAAATTTTTCTTTATCGGGAAAGAGTGGTACCAATTTACCCATAGTAACCAAATTAAAAAAATATTTTTTTAAATCATATATTTCTTATTGATTAATCAAATTTGTTTTACACATCATACAAATTTTTCTTTATCGGGAAGAGTGGCACAAATTTACCCACCATAGTAACCAAATAAAAAAAATATTTTTTTAAAACATATATTTCTAATTGATAAATCAAATTTGTTTTACACATCATACTCGTACAATTGTATTCAACAAAAAATAAATGTTTTTTTCATTATTAAAAAAACCTTCCAGCAATAACGATAGAATTTTTTCTAAAACGTTTGACACATCGCTATACGTCCGATCACGACAGCTGGCAACGGCCAGTATCAATAAAAAGCCAAATGGCGAGATGCACAGATTACTTTAAAGTACACATAGATAATTCAATGTGTAAACATAATATAAACATTACTTAAGGGACTCGAATAATAAATAATTTATATAATTTTTCTACTGCAATTTTTTGATAATGGAAACATGTTCACTACATGCATCTTTTTTGGAGTAAATGTAACTTATCATGTCAAAATCATATCATTATAGCAATAGATATCAAAAGCATAAATAAGTTAAATAATTTTTCACACAAAAAAATTGTATACATACTTATAATACCTAACGAAAGTACAAACACTTAATCGCATACAAAATCTGTATACATGTTACTTACTTACAAAGCCTAAACCTAACGTATTATCAAAAAATGTATGTAAAAAACCTTAAAAATTTAACAAAAATTATTTTTACAAGGTTTTTATCATTTTATTTAAGTTGTTAACTGTAATGATAGTTCAAATTTTTGCAAAAAAAATTTCAGAAATATTGAAAACAATGTTAACTTTGATATTGCGTATCACCATAACAATTTATATTAGGTCATAGTTGCTTGTTCAAGCAACCATGACCTAATATGTTCATTTTAGTTTCATAACATAGCTAGAAATCTACCAGCCAAGTTTCTGCTGCTAGTTTTGGTACACCCTGTATTTGGCATTATAATATTGTATGTTGTATTATAATATTGTATGTTGTATTTATTTAACAGAATTGTATTTTGTAAATATTCTGGTCTTTTACGATAGATTTGTATCTACCAAATATTTTAATATTCTTTCTTTAATGCAGTCCACTCTGATATAGTGATTTGTTACTGACCAAAAAAATGTATTAAAAAGAATAATGATGTATCTATCCCGCGTGAATGACAGGTAACCAAATGTTCAAATCTTTTTTACTTGCTCCGTCAATTTGAAACATGAATCCAGCTTAAAGCCCTATAGGTCCCCCGACACATCAATCTTAATAATCCCATCGTGCGCGCGCATCCCCACACATATCAAAACCGCGGAAATCCCGATGGGAAATTTACATTCACTCATTGGGCTATTTGTCACAGGATAAAGAACTTGTCTTTCTACAATTCGCAGCCATTTTTTACTCCTTGTTTCTGACACGGAATTGTCAGCAATTTACTTGATAAATATTTTATTAAATTTGCCTCCGTAAATATTTTCAGTTTTGTATGAGATTGGCACAGAGCCATGGAAT
The DNA here is from genome assembly GCA_016648135.1 of Agrypnia vestita. Classification (NCBI taxonomy): domain Eukaryota; kingdom Metazoa; phylum Arthropoda; class Insecta; order Trichoptera; family Phryganeidae; genus Agrypnia; species Agrypnia vestita. The sequence continues at coordinate 28,057 of JADDOH010003519.1, forward strand.
TCGTTCATTAATTTTGACAGCATTTTATAAAAATAAATCAAAATTAATTTTCTCGCTTCGCGAGGAAGCTCCAAGTTCCTCACTATTTTCTAAATATCATGCACGGACCAGGAATTTAATTTTCTTTTTTTTTAATTCATTAAAATATCAGCATCCACTCTCTCACACGACACGACATGAATTTCAAAGCTTGTGCTATATCTTCTCTCTTAACATTATAACTTTTTTTTGTTTTTAAATTTCTATATTATTATCTTTTTCTTATGCTTCTTGCTTTTTACTTTATATTATATTTATCTTTATATGTTTGTATCTGTATTCTCAGTATTTGCTTCTCACTTTGTCATTTCTATGCTTTCATGTTATTATGTTTTTTTTCTTTTCTAAACTATATACCTATTCTGATAATGTACACTATACCTATCTATTGTAAAAACCCTATAGAACGTTAATTAATAAATAAAAAGTAAAATAAATTACTATTTATTATCTAAACAATAACAAAAAATCATTAGTGATTAACTTATTATGGTGATTCCAAATAAGCGAAAGATATGAGTAAACAGTGTATTTAAATTAAAAGATATGCATTATTCCTACAAAATTCTAATAAAAAAGCAGTGCTTTTATAAAAATCTTTAAAGGGTTCAAAAACAAATGTATTTATTTTTAGATTCCTGACCGTTTTGTAGGCAAGTTAGTGCATGCTAGTCTTTGACAAGATTAACACGCATGTAATAAATGTTGATAAAAGATGAAGAGTACTATGGTTGTGGTGTATAGTGTTGTGAAGTAGTAGTGTATGTTGGTTCTGACTATGAGACGGGTACGTTTTGAAACCGGTAGACCTAAAATCTGGTATTGGTTTCTACTAATTTAACTAACATTGTTACAATCTCTAAGCACAAAGTTAATGCTTTAAATATTTAAAATATTAATAAGACAAATGTGTTTATTCTAAAGAAAAATTTATATTAGGAAACGCTGACAGTACCATTGAAGTAGAACATATTTGACTCGATTTCAAAGCCTGTATCAGTTTTTTATACTAAAGCAAATATCTAGGATGTATAAGTGGAGAAAAGTATTACTCCAGGTGTTAGTTACGTTATACATGTAACAGCACTGATAATATTTCAAGAGCCATCAAATCAAGACATAAATCAATCCGCTACGAAAAAATAATATAAAACGTAAGATTTAAGAATCTTCTAGAAAAAAGAATAAACATGTTGGGGAAGAATGAAAAGCTGATCTTTGCACAGTTGTTGTTGAGAAAGAAAAAGGGGTCACTCAGATGGTTTGGGAATGCTAAGCAAATGAATGAGAAAACAATGGTCAGAAATATATAACGCAGGTGTTGACGGCACCAGAAAGAGAAGACGTGGCATGACCAGATTAACCAGATACTGGTGGATGATCCTATTAGGAATCTCAGCATGCTTGATGTCAATATGTATGAATGTGAATAAGGCGAGAGTTGTGTGTCAGGAACAGAAGAGTGTGGTGCTCAATCCTCTCTATCTACCCCCGCGGAGTAACGGCGTGATGGTATATAAGTAAGTTATCTAAATATCGTCATTTAATCGTGGCTGTGGAAGGCAAATGAAACACTTGTTTATCAACGAAGTCACTGGACACGAATTTTATCGACGCACCGTAAATTCACACTAATTGTCACTAAGATATTTCTCACAGGTTTCTAATTCACACATAAGTGGTTGCACTTATTTCTAAACACCTGTTAATCACGTCTGTTAATTATTTTCGCTGGTAATTGGTTCGCTAGGCACATGCTAATAACCACATACAAAAATTCCTGTCTTATGTGTAAATAAATGTTGTTTTGAATTTCTTGTGCTTATTTTAACAAATCAACAAATAATTTTGGAGGTCCATCAATTACCAACCGAATACTATCTATTCGCAGCAGATATAAGTTGTCGGTAATTTTTTAAATATTGCTGCTACATTAATACAGCGTAGGAGCGTAAAAAATTATTTTACTGAACATTAAAAATAAAAAGACACTTACGTAACATAATTAAGCCCCCCAGGGTTTAAGATATTGATTTAATGGGGGGCTGTACGCTTCGGAGAACGCCACTGGGTACAGTAATGTCATACAAATCATTAAATCAAAATGTATTGCCCCATCTGTCACGCTGTCGTTATATTTGCTGTGGGTTTTTAATATATCCCTCCCTCGGGAGCCTAATACGAGAAGAATATTAAAATGGATGACTTTCAGAAAATATATTCACTTTTTTGTCACAAAAAAGTTTTCATCTTTCGAAAAAACGCAAGTATAAAAAAAATCCTCGCTGTCACGCTTGCCGGATATGCTTTCCTTATTTTGTTAGAAATATTATATTGAGTTTATTGAAATCAACATGTTTATATTTATATACGAAATATGTTCTTGACATATTACGTTGACGTGCATTTAAGTTTATTTAGCGGTAAGGCTTTTGTCTAGTACCTACTCAAGAATTTATTAAGGGAGTTTTGAAAAAAAATACGAGACAATTATTCCGTGTACGTATCTCAATATAAAAATAGTTACCTTATTAAGCAACACATCTGATTGGCTCGTTTATACGGCGACAAGGTATAGCAAATGACGACTAAATCGATTTTATTTTAAATATATAAAAAATTTACAAACTGATAGTATTTTCTTCTTCAAAAAGAGCAAAATAATTTTGTGGTGACATTATTAATAAATGTTATATATGGAAAATTATTAATAATGAAGTACCTACTTAACATGAAAATAAATTAAAAAGATAACTATTTGTGAAAAGGACCTGATTATTTATAATATTCAATCTACTATTAACACTTTTTCTTATTTCCAAAATTTCTAATTTCAAAAACTGTGATTCTGTATAATTTGTATGTAAACCCTTATTGGTTAGTAAATTCAGAATAATTATTGCTATTTAAACACCTTAAAATTTATTTAACTCTAACTTCAAAATTTCTACACGTTATACACGTCAGAACATTATTCAGGTCTCTTTTCTTGAGTTGAAAATCACAAAAAAAACCTTAATGTGGACACGGGAATTAATTGACATGATTTCAAAGCGCACTCCTTTCAATTAATTATTCAAAAATTAAAATTATTATTTGGAAAGGATTTGATTGCGTTATTTTTACCGATAAGAGATAAGATTAAAAAGCTACAAATAAACGATTACATGACATAAAATTAAAATCTCGTGTAATCATCCTTTGCCTTAGCGTGATAAAAGTATCCGGGATTTCGTCAAGTAATAAAAGATAGATCCTTACTTCAAATCACAGCCATGATAAAAATGATGAAGAAAACATAAAAAGGTGTTATGTATTGCATTAAACATTTTTATTTTATTTACCCAGATTATCGTCTGAATGAATTTTCCAGTTTTTATGTCACTTGAAGCCTGGCAGCGCCGCCTATAAAAGCGTAAAAATCCATTACACCTAACATTTTATTAGCAATAAAAATGCGAAGTAGTACCGACGAATGATAGAGGTTTATACCTAAATTTTTTAAACGCTATTTGTTATTGTTCCATCCCTCGTAGGTAAAACACATCCTCCCGTCCGCCATTTTTATTACATGGAAATAATGGGTTTTTAAACTCGGTTTAGCAATTAAGCCACGAATTCAATTATTATTTAAGATCTATTATTCTCTCTGCTTCTGCCTTCAACGACGTTTTCATTAGAAATTATTATTTAATTAATACCTGAAACATTATTTGGACTCGAACTCTATATTTTGTATAGTGTTGATTCTCTTCTTCTTCTTTTTCTTTTATTAGATCTGTCGATCTGTGGTACAGAAAACTACACCTCCCTAGATGATGAGGTTCAGCTATCCCTCTATATTTTAGGTGCTCTTCCTGGTGGGAATCGTCCAGAGAGGATTTCATTAGCTGCTGTATGCATGAGTCTGTCACTGTCATTCTTGGCTACGTGATCTCTCCAGAATCTCCTTCTGGATCTACTCCGTCGTGTTATGTCCTCTATTTCAGAAGTTTTCCTTATGTTGACATTTCGGACACGATCACTTAGAGTTTTTCCAGCAATGGATCTTAACACTTTTATTTCAGATGTTCTGAGAAGTCCTTGGGTACGGACAGTGTCAGCCCGTGTCTCTATGTCATGAAATGTCCTTGCTTTCAAAGGGCATATTTTTGTTCTTCCAAACCAAATTCTCTATTTCCTCCAGATACCCTTATTTCTAAGGCGGAAAGTCTATTGGTCTGAAGCAGCTATACCTCTCAAATGTGCTTTCTGGCGTCATTTATTTTTCACAGCTTATTATGTTGGAACATTTTAGATCGACGCAATTTTTTTCAGTCTGCAACGTCATTTTTTTCATCAGGTATGGAGTTTTTAAATATCTATTAAATTTTTCAAAAAATAAGACATTTTTTGTTGTTTATTTTTAAATACCTTTTGAAGTCGAAATATAGTATAAATAAATTAGATTCATGATTATTTCTACTGAGCGATAGACAGATAGAAATATTTATTTATTTATGTATTTTTGTCACGTTAGAGATCGCATTTTAGAATTATAATTGTGTTATATTTCCATCCAGACATACAGGATTTAGTAAAGCTCTAGTTATTTAGTTTATACAGGTAGAAAGTATGGAGGCCAGCTTAGTAGATTATAATCAAATTTTGGGTGAGAACCAGTTGAGATGTAAGGAATAATTTTAGTTAATATTCCTCGCAGAATAATATAGTCAGTATATTTTTAGTTAATATTCAAGAGCAATATTGTACAGAAGAATTAAATTATATAGAAGATTATTTTATAGAATTAGGATTTTATTTTATATTATATTCATTTAGCTTCAGTATTTAATTGAATTTCGGTAGGGACTCCTATCTAGCTGGGTAGTTCAGGTGCTTCTCTTCTTCAGCCTTCAGCCTTCACCTCCAACATACATTATAATCTCTTCAACATACAAAATTATTGCATTATTAATTCGCGACTCTTCAGTACGGGACCCCCCCCCCCCCACTACCATCACAATGCAACACAAACCAGTGAATTAGAATTTCTAGTTACAAGTAGAAAATTTTCAAGGGACTATTATGAAGTTTAGTGTGAATTGAAAAACTGTACTCCAATTAAATTCGTATCCAGTATTCTTTAGTAAACAAAAGCTTTAATTATTTTTCGTGTTTCATTTTTCTTCCACAGCAGAGATAACAATATAACAGGAATAACCAATAACATATGCGATATAGTAATGTGTACAGTTATAAGATTTAATTCTATCCTCCTTTCATTTCCAATAAATTGAAATATAAAAAAAATTTAGTGTTTTATTAAAAAGCAAAAAGTTTATGTTTTCATTTTATTTTTAATGACAATTTTGAAATATTAGGTTTTGAAATCGAAATAATAATTTAATTTTATGTATTTTTTATTTATTAATATTTTTTATTTAATAGAATCAATTATTATACTTATTTTGAAACGGACTGAAATCAGCTATTGGATTGTAGCCATAATAAAATTAATTATTAATATTAAAATAAAGGATTAGTAGCCAGTTCAAAATTATTATTACTGTCAACAATCTTTCGTAGCCATAATAAAAGAAAATAAATACGTAAAGAACCAGTTGACTGCCAATACAGCCAATGCTTCAAAGTTGTTTGTTGTTAAAGAACGCTTGTTGAAGACGATGTAGACAAGTCCCCAAAGATCAAAGTTATTTAGGGCATTAAACCGCAAGTGGCTTTTTTCGTAGCCTTTCTTTTTCAAGATCTTTCGTTGCCACAATAAAAGAAAATAAATACGTAAAGAACCAGTTGACTGCAATACAGCCAATGCATCAAAGTTTGTTAAAGAACGCTTGTTGAAGACGATGTAGACAAGTCCCCAAAGATCAAAGTTATTTAGGGCATTAAACCGCAAGTGGCTCCAGTTTAGTGGCGAACGTTTTGAGGAATGAACAACAACCGAAAATGAAAATTATACACATTATAGTCGAAACTTTTGCCCATTTAAGTTAATTTCAGCACATATATGTGACGAAATATTTTGTTCAATTTACGATGTACTTAATATTAAAGAATGTTTGGTATTAAAATCCATGTATCAGTTACATTTTTTTTAAACGAGATGCAAACATGGAGTACGCGTCGCATCAATAGTCTTATTATTCTCAAACTAAGTCAAAAGCCAATGCTATTAAAATAGGATAAACTTGCTGGTGTCCTGGAATGGAGCTCGAACCACCGATCACCAAATCACTAGGCGAGCGTCATGACCACTACATCAACGAGCTACTCTTAATCATTATATTTCTTTTATTAAAATAAGGAGTTTAAATAAACGTTAAAAAATATACAGGGCATAACGGAGGAAGTCCACAATACGTTAATTTCTATCTAAAATATTCAAGAAGCAAAGTATCAAGATTAATGGAGAAAAGCGACTTCAATGTTTGCGTTTTTTTTTCAATGTTTCTAACCCATCTTCTATAAAATGTTATATAAACATAAAAGAAGAAGATAACATACGTAATCTTTTAAACTTATTTGATTAATTACAATTTAAATAAAATTATTATAAAACCGTGTAAAAAAATGTAATTTATCATATTGTTTCAGTGGTTAAATTATAACCACTTTTACTAAAAACGTCCTAAAAATACTTTCCAACACCTGCATGAGTATAATTTTGAATATAAAAGTATGTAGAGATGAAAAATAATAAATATTAATGTACGAAAAGTATCTCCCTTTCCACACTTGTCTCTAATAAATTTAGAATATTTAATTTTTTTTTTTTTTAAATTACCTCTTGCAAAACTGTAATTACAGTTTAAACGCAAGGATTTAGTTATAATAAGTGTATGTACATTTCTTTACTTAATTGTATTTACTTTATGATATATTATATAATAAGCTACTATATTAAAATAATTTTGCTTTTCCTATCCACTTCAAAATTCACTGTAGTATTTCTTTAATGTCTTTTTTATATATATTTTTTATTTATTCTTTATTTTTTTAATTCAATGCTTACTACAAGGGCTTGTCAATAATTCCGAAAACTGATTTATTCAACATTTTTTGATAATAATACTAATGAATTTCAAGAATAACTTACAAACTTCACGCCGTTTTACGTAGTGGTGCGCAAGGAGGAAAGGGAATACAATTCTCGCCTCTTTCTTAAATTTTCTCGTACGCGTTCGGTCTTCGATTATTTATCGAAGCCAACAGTTCCGTCCACCAATAACTGATCTCCCTGACCTTGCCACGTATTTCACGGGCGTTTTTTTTACAGGCTTTTATTTAACTTACTTTCTCTGTTGTTTGTTTGTTAGCTGAGCTGAGTGATTAGATAGCTTTCTGTAACTTTCAACATTTACCTAAAGGTGTCTATACATTTCGACATTATTTGGTCATTATTTCGAATAAAATTTATAATTTTTCATTAGTATTACACATTAAATGCCTCCGTTGCTTCAAAATTCATAAATATTAGTATGAAGAAATATTAATTTTAGTTGGCATATTCAACTTTGACATAAGGCGTCGGAACAAAATGTCATATTATTATTGAATATGGCATCTAAGAAGGATGGTATAATAAATTGCATTTTTTTGTAAGAATATTAAGATAATAAAAAAATTTTAAACTTTAAAACAATTTGTTTAATATTTAGATACTGGGTGATTTTAAAATATCGACTACGAATGTATGCAAAGAAAGTGTATTAAAGCCTGACTCATGAACAATATTAAAAAAAACATATTTCAAATACATTCAATAAGTAGAAAGTATTGTGGACTAGCTCTGTTACACCCTGTGTATGAAGAGAGTGTTAATGGCACCAGCATTAGAGGAGGTCCGTGGCGGACTTGGCATAGCACTGGATGATAGTAATGTTAGATGCCCTAACCGAGGTTGTATGAGAAGATATATGTATGTGGATAAGACGAAAATTGTGTGTCAGGACAGACAGTCTCAGAAGCTATATTCTCTTTGCCGGTCCTCGTACAAAACAGCACGATGCTTGAGGTTAATTGTTAGGTTTTTGGCTATTTCTTTTTTTCATCTTAAATTTCTAAGAAGAAAAATTATTCAAAAAACAAATTTATTCAAAAACCTTTTATTCTCTTGCATATTCATATCACTTAATTAACACTGACTCTTCTTTTTTTTATTTAATATTTCCGCAAAAGATTTTATATTTAAAAGATTTCTATCCCGTCTTCAAACTCAAGTATTATGACGATAATAAGTAGGTACTTTGTTGTCTGTCCGTCTGCATGTCCTGTCTCTAACTTCCTGTAACCTCCTATAATTATAATTTTTCTCTTCGATTTTTTTTTGAAAACGGCAAAAGGTCCACAGACATTTGGTCCAACGACAAAAGAACCACAACCTTTTGGTCCAACGACAAAATATCCACAGAAATTTGATCCAAATATAAAATATCCACAATAAAAATTCCACGCCAAAAAATTCTTGTGTTATTATCCCAATACTAATAATTTCGTTGTTTGTCTGTTCGTAACTATCTGTAACGTCCGTAACTTATATTTTAGAACTTTTTTATTTTTTAATTAATAAATATATACTTGATCTTAGGGAACCGGCATGTAAACGTACGTCATTTTGACGGGTTACAACTGGTTTTGTATATAAAAGGGATCTCCGTTATCGATATAATGTAAGGAAATAATTCTATTTAAATATTTTTAATAGAATTATTACTTTGAGAAAAATGACAAACATTGTATAAACTACACTGATTTTTCAATTGTTCGGATTTGAAATCAGTTTATACAAAGTTTGTTATTTTTCTCAAATTGCTAATTACATCGAACCACGATGTTAAAATTTTTTACATAAAAAATAATGTAAAATTTTACACCACTGTGTGCACTACTGAAAAGAAATAATAATCATAATAAAAAAAATATATATAAGAAATTTTCTTTTTTAATTTTAATGATACCATACTCGCAAATGTTTCCAACTAGATGATATTAAATATAAAAACAAAAGATAAAATAGCTGACACGACACCCGAATGCTCCCAGATCCCGTGAGAATTATTCAGAAAAAACTATTCATAACGCAGAAATTGTAATAACTGAATATGAATACTATGTGCGGTGCAAGGATAGGTTTGGTTTTTTAACCACCACCCCATGTTCTGGTAAAAGAATACGTTTGCAAACAATTCCGACACGTGAATTATTATTTTTTGTACATGTTATGGAGCAGAATTTTATGAATGAAAATAAATGTGACAACTGTAGGGTTTTGATTTATGATTTTCATTACATCAACGTATGTTTTACTCAGGTTACAGCTTGAAAGGGAATGGAATGTTGAAGTTTATTATGGTACGTGTCATTCATTTTATTCAAAGTACTTGAGGAAATTTCTAGTTCATTTTTGCCTCCTTTTTTTAACTCGTGGCGTCTGCTTGCTTGTTAGCTTGACGAAAAAAAATTGGATCAATTTTTAACCCTTTTCCCGTAATTCAATCGAGCTGAAACTTTGCGAGTAGACTCGTATGAACGATCAAGAAGATCTATTAAATTTTCGTTAAAAAAAATTAAAAATTATAGTATAATTTTGGATTTTTAAAAATTATAATGGTTTTTTCATATTGGAATCATTACAAAAGTTTGATTACTACCAACGGCGGCCTGATAACGTCACGGAATATTTAAAATTTGAGCTACTCCGTCGGTAGGTATAATAGGTACTTCACTACGAATTTCGAAAATTTATGATAATTGTTTCACAGATGACGGCACACTTCGGTTTTTTTGGGAAGAAATCAAATAATAAAGAGATATTTTTAGAGATTTTTGACATAGACATTTGTCTAGACATGTTTCTTTTTCAGTCAATCAATTATTTAATTACATGACGGTAAACTTAATTTACAAAGAAAGGGAGTAAAATAAAAACTTGGTTTTTATGGATTAGTTTTTTGATATGTTTTATGATATGAATTGAACATTGCCATCTCTTGCCTGTTTAGTATAATATGTAACGAGGTTCTGGTAATGTCTTGGACTTGATATGCACATTTTATTGGAGATTGACCTCTCATCCGCCATTCTTGAACAATCTCAGTGATCATCAATATTTACAGTTTCCATGCAGTCTGAATTTTATCTTCGTCAAAAAAGTACGAAAGAATTTTTTTCTGCATTTTATAGACAGTCTTTTTTACATAGTTATCGTAATCGGGAGCTACCCTGGACTCTTAATTGTTTCGACCAATCGGGTTGAAGATCAATATGCTGATCGATGCGTATTGCTACCTCCCGCTCGCCGCAGCAACGACCATTTTGTTGACAATCTTTGTAGCTATTACAAGTAATATCCCTGTTCGCAACCCAATCTAACCAAAAATATTGCTTTAATAAACCGCAACATCAAAATGTATTACTTGCATCCTGTGTTGAACACATTCATTCACATACGCCACCATACTCACTTAATGAACACGTAAGAGTTCTTCGGGTCGGGTGGGAATTATTTTTTCGACGACCCACCAGAGTTACTAAATTATGATGACATTCATTCATTTTTCGAATTTCAAAATTCGAATCGACTTACGCAGCTTACGACGCCAGCACAATATCTCGAAGGGGTCCAGTTTGTTTCTTTCTTATTTTTTAGGATCCTTGTCCTTGCTACGAAAAATGCCAGGGCTTTGATCTGTTGTGTTTGAGATGGAAAGATTCATCCAATGCTCCGACCAATTAACCTTTGTTGTTTGAAATCAATTCTCTTGTTGTAAGGGAGTTGATAAATTCAACAGCAAACCGAATAGATAAAAAATTAATCAAATTATTTCAATATTATTGTTTTGAATATTTTTATTATTTTACCAAAATTTTAATTTAATTTGCTGTTTATCACAATGCGTATAAGTACCACCTAACAGCCGCATTCTTAATCTTATAGGTACGTAATGAAAAATAATTCTCTGTCATTCGCAAGACGGTCCAAGCCGTCTCAATTAAGATATTTTTTTATGTAGAAGTATACCTTGCCGAGGATCTCCATTAGTATTCCATTCTTACTTACTCCATAAATTTTATTACCCCTGGTCTCATTCTTATCTACTCTGTCAGAATCCATACTTGGTGGTTGTATTTTAAAGTAGTTCTATAATACAAAATATAATTTAAAAAAGGAACACGTGGTGTAAATACTATGTTCTGATTTTTTTAACACCTCAACCATAACAAGCAGTCCCGTTTCTTATCCTTGTGCCGGTTGTTATGTTGTACACACTTTGAATGTTGATTGTACACTGCTTTATTTGTCGCACTGCGACCATTACTCGGGAATCATTGCTTATCTTCACTCCACTTTACTAAAGGAATGTACTAATACGTGTAGAAATTCTTACGTAGACGACATTAGCCGAGATTGCATTTAATTGGCGTTGCCTAACATATTTAGTAATAAATTTAATAAAAAAGTAAACCATAAAAAACAAGTTTTTATTATACTCCCTTCCTCATTTACTAGTGGAAACTGGTTTGGCGCTTAATCTACGCGTTGGGCTTCGGTCGGGCGATGCTACGAAAGGGAGTAATAAAAAATTTCCAAAAATCCAAAATTATACTATAATCAGGTTTCGCGTCTACCAGATGCATTGAAATATTTTCATACAACTTAATAATTTGTATGAAAAAACCATTCAAAATTTGAAGAATCCAAAATTTTATTATTTTTTGTAACAAAAATTTGATAGATCTTCTTGATCGTCGCCACGAGTCTGCTTGCAAAGTTTCAGTTCGATTGGATTACGGGAAAGGGGTTTAAAATGGATCCAAAGTTTTTTCGTCAAACAAGAAGACAAGCAGATGCCGCGAGTTAATATAAAGGGAGGAAAAAAAGAACCAATGCAACGTAGGAAAATGAAAATTGAATAATTATTTCAGACGAATGATTTCAAATTTAAAAAGGAATGATGTTTTGCTAAGTTTTAAACGATTTGCACTAAGATTTATTTAATGTCAACCAATAGACAGACAATAAAAAAATATTTTCTAATAATTTTACGGTGTTCACTTTGTGGTTAGACATAATTACTAATTTCTAAAAACTAACACACTTTGTATATACGACAGTGATTATTTTTAAAGACTACCGGTTTCGATATCACTGCATATTGTGCCTCCATTAACAAACAAGTAGGTGATATAACATTAATGTGGGTTCGTTATGACGAAGATACAGTGATATCAAAAGAATCGATGTGGTTTATGCAAAATTTGTTATTTTTTTGATAAATTAATGAATGAGTAATTTCAAGTCACAGTACTGTTACTTCATTCATAAATTTATGGTAATTCAAAATCATTTATGAGGTAAAAAATATTGTCACGAGTTGGTAAAAGTACAAGGAATTGCACGTCATCACAGATTTAACAGCACATCGCACCTTTTAAAAGTAAATTGGAAACTTCTACAAAGGTTTCGAATAACCCAATAGATTTTGGAACCATCGTAATGCAATATTTACGTATAAGAAGAGATCAACCGGGTACAGTGTAACAGTTATTGTTTTAACGTTTGACAAGTGCAACATAGAAGAAATGCAAACTGTGCGGCATACGTGTGTATGCATGTGTGTGTATATTCTAGCGATAGTACATAAGGAAGTACTTACTGGCGGGGGAGAAGTTTTTTAGTACGAGACTGAGCAATTTAAGTATACGAGAGACAAACATGCAACAGTGTATGAGAGATAAGTTATTCAGGAGTGATAAAGTTGACAATAAATGGGAATTACGAAATGAATAATTAGTGTTTGAAATATTCTAAAAACATTTAAGAACAGTGCTTTGCGTATTAAATAAAACTTTATTTTACTTTTAGAGTTTCATTTGTTTGTGACAATATGAACAGTCTTCAGAATAAATAAAAAATTAAATACGGCTTCTTATTTTTTCATAATGTTAATAGGGATCGGTACGATATTTTTTGTCATTCATTCATTCATATAATCATTTTCTTCATTCGTTCAATCACCCTCTTTCCGAATGTTTCAGGGGTTTATACCTGCTGCAAGGCATCTACGCCTCATTTATTTACTACCACTGGTTTCTTCTCTTGTTGGAGATCCAGACATTCTTATCATTTTATCCTAAACTCATATCCAAACTATTTGCATACATTTCAACTCAGCCAGGCTCAGCAGCCAGATAAGGGCTGACGATTTTAGTGTAGCGTGATGCAGGAACTTGACGGGTAAGTATTGATTTAACGGTACAAAGTTAGTCCGACCTCTACGCCTTCAGACGGTATTAATGTCATGAAAAGTTTCACTGGGTCAAGTATCGCTAAATACAGCCCAAGCGAAAGGACATTCGTGGGGGTTGACTTTCAAATCACTTTGAACAATATTGTTTGTGTTATGTGTTACATTTTAGTGGTACCAGTACGTATTAAGTGCTACTTTAGGACTATAATTAACTTACTATCATCACAACGTTTCAGCGCAGGGGTAGGCAGAGGAGATAGAATGCCATATTTTCTATCTTGGCACACCACTTTTGCTTCGTCTATATTTATACATTTTCTCATGCATGCTCTACAGTTATTGAGGCTTTTAACAGGGCCAACCTCCAACATTTGTAGTATCAGATTATGCCAAATCTTTCGCCGATGCCTTTTATTCCTGCAGCCTTCAGCACTCGCCTCATATAATTTATTAATCATATTTTTCTCGCTCATCCGTTCTACATGACCGAACCATCTCAGCGATCCTTTCTTTATTCTATCTCTAACGCTACAGCCAGCATAACATTCACTTCTAAGCTGTTCAATCCTCAAAATTTGCTCATTCATTCTTTATCGATCACAGATTTTCCATACAAGCGCCTTAGTGATCTTTTAGTGACATTTCCACGGCAGTCTGTTTTCGTTCTCTTTTTGCCAATTCCAGCCTTTACTTCCATAAATCAGATTTGGCAGTAGAACGCCATTATGTACCACCAGCCTGACTTCCTTTGACATATTATTATTGATCATAATTACATTTAGACCTAAGGGCTTTTCATTAAAAAAGACATACTAAAATTTAAAATTCTGTGTCAATTAAATGTTGCATGGAATAACTAATTTCAGAATTAATGAATTAATAAAAAAGTAATTATTTAAATTCTAAAATATATTGTAATGTGGTTAAGTTTGAAAATGTACATTTTTCCAATACAATTTCTTTTTTTAATGTGCGTTATGTACCTTCATTTTTTATTATATTATGTTTCTTCAAACTTGTGTTATTGCTATACATACTTGCTTTCTACTTTATATATTTTTTGTTTTTATTTCTTGGGCTCTCACTGTGTAACAATTTGTAGACATTAAAGAGTTAAAGTTATTATTACGGTCGTTGGACATATTTGTATTAAAAAAAACGGCCAACACCTCTTTGCTTCTCAGTAAAATATACGGTTCGTATAAAATATCTGTTTTATTTAAAACACAGACTTCTAGACATTTTGTTTGAAGTCTTCATTTATTTCATGTAAATTTAATTATTTTTAACGTATTTTAATTTAAATTCTCTACTTATTTTCAACACGTACGTGCTATTTACAAGCTTTGTTTACACATTTTTTAACTTACTTTTTTGTTTATATTGTCATTGCTTTATGCAGTTTTTCTTTGTAAACTTGTCCCATATTCTTTCTAGTAATTGTATATTATACTTGTCATGTATAATTTTACTTTATTTTTTGTGAAAGCCTTGAAGGGCATTTATAAATAATAAATAATAAAAAATAAAAAAATTAATTAAAATATTTTATTTATCTCATGTGGCCACCATTTACTTTTGCAAGAATCAGCCTTTTAAGCTTACTCGTGCTGGAATAATTTTTAACCTTCCTTCCTCTCGTCTGCAAATACTTTAATGTCTAAAAACGAACCCGCTCGGCGTGATGTCATAATGGCCCGGATCACACCGTGAGACCTTAAAGTAAAGGATTTGTGACGATGAGAGTAATTGATGATGGTATTATTGATGCCATTTTATATAAAGAAGTGAACCGCTGGGACAATGAGGGCAAATTTTGGATGGCAGCCGTTCAGCATGTTTATTTTTAACAACACCGAGTCGAACGGTTGCATTAAATCATTTAAAGTTTATTATAAAAAAATGCCAATCAGGCGACAAATGAACAGGACTATTGTGCTAATAAAACTGTCCTGGATAAGCGGTGGATCTGCCCCTCAATAATCTATTTAATAAAGTGCTGTTTTTTGCGACGATTTTTTCTCGCAATAATCAACTGTTAACAAAGTCATACTTTATAATATTTCTTACCTCTTACTCTTCTTCCACAATGCTTATGCTTCAAGATAACATGTTTCATGAATAATTGGTCCAAAAATAGGACGTTAGATTCTAAAAAGTTGACAGTATCAGAACCTCTTGCGCATTGATCCTTAAAAGTACTTCTGAACTAAATGAATCAAGCAGAGATAGGTAGTTTATCAATGAATTATTATTTTAGAACAGTTCACTTTATTGAATGAACGAATAGTACAGGTCACTCATGTGAACTACATTCGTTCAATAGTTAGAAATATATTTTTTTAAAACGATGAGTATTTTTGGAAATTCACTGTTCATCGTTCATACGTTAATTCTTATTCTTCTAAGAGGTAATTTTACACCATCTCTATTATGAACGATTGGAGTTGATATGGATAAAATACTGTTTAAAATCCCTGAAAACCCCTGAAAAAAAATTGTCGTCGGATTTGATGTGGATAAAACGCCCCACGCAATTGAAAATCAATAATTCAAATGAAGGATTGAACGATTTAATGTGAACCGTTCAGCCAACTGAACTATTATTCCCATCTCTACAATCAAGTCACCTGGCATTCAAGGCACCATGAACAAGTAAATTCGCAATGTATAACTCCACTACCTACTTACGATTTTGCCGGTCGTAGCCACAGTAAAATAACCGTGGTATAACACAGTGAGAGGACCTAGATTTTACCAAAACAGCCTGAGTATATTAATAAAAAATGAACAGGGAGCACTTTGGGAGGCACGCGAGGAGGAGGGGGAAAGGAATTTAATGTACCGGTGTACTCGTGTGCTTACGTACTGCTGGCTCGTACTCCCCCGCGGATGCAGAAGTACGCGCACTCTTCCCCATCGTGCGTACGTTACAAATGGACAGCCCTTAAGTGCCTAGGCCTACACTGCGTTATTTTTAGAAAGGAACAGTCATGCTCTCAGTAATCTATATATTTGTATGTGCAAACACACGTGGCTCGTAATACGGCGTTTAGGGTGATATTAAAGTGAGGGTGGGGAGGTGGTTACAAGGCATCAATCACCTTTGCTGGAGGCTGTATGTATATCCCTAAAGGGGCGGACCTCATACTCCCATCCGAACCCTTGATGTAGATTAATTGAGACATACCCATCAGTACATTCCGGGAAAACACATTTCCAAAACAGAATTTTGGATCTAATCTCATTAAAAAGGTATATTTATCTTCCTTGAAAGGTCATCGATACTTATATTTTTTTAAGAAAATGTATTAATCATTGATTTATTATTTAATTGTAAAAATAAATTATCATTCATAATTCCAAATGCCATGTTACATGCGCATTGATAACTAAAGAAAAAATTCACAAAAATAAAAGACCATTGTTTAAAATTATTATTATTATTTAATAAAACGCTCGCGCCTAACTGCCGTCGCCATTGTTTGTTCTTCAAAATATTCTTTGTTTCGTTTATAATTACCCTTAACTCTCAAAAACTCTCAGAAATTTTCTGAGTAATGTATTCTTGAGGCTTTCTTTTCAAAAATAATTGAGGCATTTTATACCAAACAAGTTGCGTCCATGTGGATCATTAAATTCATTGTACATGTAAAAAAAACGAAAATAATATAAATATCAAATAGATTTTTACAAATTTATATTTAATTCATATATTACGTATTTACTTCAAAGCGAACGTTGTTAAGCTTTGAATTAATTCATCATCATTATATCTTTATTCTTCTCGCAGTCGAAGTTGGAATCTTGTCAGCACCATCGTGTATTCTCGTTCATTTCTTGCGACTATCTATGATTACCTTGATATTTGTTTAATTCAGGTACAGGTTCTTCCTTATTTGTTTAATTGTTTATTCATAATAATCCAAAGACATACATATTCTATATATTCATATACGGACATATGGACATATGGCCCGACAGGAGGATACTAGATGGGCACCCAGAATCCTACAGTGGAGGCCCTGGACAAAAAATAGAAGCGTCGGAAGACCTTCCAAAAGGTGGTCTGATGACATAGTCCAGCAAGCAGGAAGAACCTGGATGCGAAGGGGGAGAAATAGACATGAGAGGAAGAAAATGGAAGAGGCCTACATCCAGCAGTGGAGGGAAAAAGGCTAAGGAAGAAGAAGAAGAAGAATATATATAAGAAGGCAAAACTGCATGCGCTTTTTGTACGCAAGAAATGAAGAGTAAAATAATGCCTTTCTTTTGATTAAATATTCCCTAGTTATTTTCATATTGGTCAGATATTAAAGAATTATTTTCAGATTATTTGATCGGAAACGAGGATATATCCATCTACTGATACTGTCAATTTATAGATATATTTTAAGTTATCCTATATTCGCTTCAAAATGTATAGCAATTCAATATTATTTATTACCGATCTCTTACTCTTATGGATACACAATATTTTTAAAAAAATTATATGAATTGCGCTAATACACGTTTTTGTATCTGTATTTTATTATTCATTTAAATATTAAAATTTGACATAAAATTACTTAAAATAGAAACGTCACATTAATCGCGTACACAACTACCTAATCAATAATGTCTCACGCTGAGCGCTACGTGCAAATCTTACGTTTGGAATTTTTAAGTCAACGCGACTGTTTTTCATCTTGCAGCCCCATTTACACCATTGGTTATAATAAACTTACATTTCAATTTAACTGTTTGAAAAATAAGGCACATTTTTAATCAGTATTTATATTTTTTTCCATAAACATCTAAATTATTTCTAAAAAAAATATTGGTGTATTGATGTAGATAAGAAAACATAAATTGTATAACTGTTAGCGTAGATGTAAAAAAAATAACAATCATTTTAATTCTGATTGATCATTTTGATTTTAATCAGTAATTTGTGATAACATCATTTGTATTGGCTTTTTCTTTCTCACGACCATCAATTTTATGAATACCTATGATTAATTGGACCCAAATCTCAAAACAGTAAAAATCTCAAAATAGTAAAGCTAGTTTATTTCTTAATTTTTATTTATCTTCTTATTTATTCTTATATCTCTGACTTCTTAGCTAAGCATCTTTATCATCATATGTTTTTATAACTAATTTAGGAGCTTAAAGTAACCTTACCAGAGAGATGAATTATAAAAACAATTTAATTAGGTATAAACAAATTTATAAACATTTGAATCATTGTATTTTGATCAAAGAAATGAACAAAATTGCTCCCTTACTACACACGACAATTACAAAAGTAAAATAAAATTTGATAATTTATGTAACACAATTTAAAAAAAACATCACTTCAAAGATATATCTAAATATCAAGCGAGAATGATAGTGGCCGATAGGCTTAGTGAGATAATAAGTTAGATTTATACATATTCCTGACAAAAAATAAACTTTCAACATGTTGTGCAACCAAACCGAAACTGAACTGAACCGTTTTATTTAATTAAAAAAATATTTATAGATATAATTTTTATTGTATTTTGGATATTGATTGCTTATCATTTATCATAACAGTATGCGCTACGCCAAATTATAATTTATATTAGTGCTAAATATCATTAAACCACACAGTGTTGGTAGTCGTTCGATATCAATTTTATGAGCTCTGGGACGCCTCTACGACCTGTGGTCAGGTATTACTCTCCGGTCCCGTCGCATCCGCCGGGCGGGCTTGTTCGTACGCTAGTTAACGCCTAACTGCGCCCAGGAGAACAGTTCACACACCAGGAGTGAGTCTGTGTTTTTGATACACCTACAATATATGTTATATCATTTTGTGTCTAATAATATCAGTTAATTAATAAATTTAAAAAGTGAGTTGAAAAGAGTGAAAAAGAAAAATGATCAGATGCTACGTGTTTTCAGTAATATTCTATGGAATGGAAGCATGGACGCTTACCGAAGAACTGATAAGGCGACTTGAGGCATTCGATATGTGGATCTGTAGAATAATTCTCAAAATAAGCTGGATGGACAGAGGTACGAATGAAGATGTTATGGCTCGGATGAATAAAGAAAAATAAGTTATTAAAACAATAAAAATCCGAAAACTTCAATATCTAGGACATGTGATGAGACATCCAGAGAAATACGAGATCTCGCATCTCATAATGCAGGGAAAGATTGCCGGAAATCAGGGCTCTGGAAGAAGGAGGACTTCGTGGCTGAAAAACTTAAGACAGTGGTTTGGCCAGTCTACTGTGGAACTGTTTCGGGCCACAGTAAACAAAATCCGCATAGCCAACATGATAGCCAACGTCCGGTAAACGGACAGGGCATGAAAAAAGAAGAAGAAAAAGTGAGTTGTATATTTTAAATTAATCAAATTAATAATTTACTTTAATTTTAATCATTTATAAAATACCCATTTTATTTAGAAGTATGATTAAAAAGTTTCCCTGAGAATTTAATTTTTATCGTTTGATAATAATTTATTTTTTTGAATTCTTTCAAATTTAAAATTTCATTTAACATGACTAAATCAAATTTAAATATTTTTAATTTAATGTAAATAAATATATTTTAACAAAACACTAAATTCAATTTTATAAATATTCTTCAAACTTAATCAATTAAGGAGAATTCAAACTTGTAACCCTTAAGTAATTAAGTATTGCAGCCGTTATTATTGATTGTGATAAAATCTTAAGATTAAGTAGATTTGAATATAGATTTTAAAATTTAATACTATTTCCGATCGAATTTGCTTAAAATAGTCCCTCTCCACTACGCGACCCACTTCTCAACCCGAATTGGTTGATAATATTCTGATCCAGGTTATTTATTAAGAACACCTGATGATATAAGGGACTGCTCCTCTCGAAACTAAATTAGGGACAAAATAACTCAACGTTTTTGTATAACAAAATGGAGTAGGTATTTTAAAAAAATTAATGAAATTAAAAACTTAGCGGATCAATAGATAACTGAACATAATAATACCTCGATAAGAATCTCAAAAAAATTAATAATATATTTGTCTTATGTTTACATTTTTTTTTTGTTTGCTTTCAAAAATCAATGTATACATTCTAAGACTAACAATGATATATTTTATAGTTCATTACCAGTAAATCAGTGACTGTCGAAATGCGCACGATTTGCCTCATAACGCATAGTAAAGAATATTACAAAATACCTATGTGAGAATGAGAGGACAAACGAAACCACCATTATCGATATTATTGACCTAGCTTTTGAATCGCTAGAATACTTTAAATATCTTGAAACAAATAATGATATTTATTTATAATTAATAAATAATAAAAATCAGATAAAAAAAATAATAAAAAATTGTAAGCTGTTAACATTTAATTGCTCTACATGGTGAGACGGCCAGGTGAGGCCATCTAGTGGTGGACCTCGGAGGTCTTACTAACAGCGACCAACGTGATAAGGCAGAGCTTCGCGACCCGGCCGCCAGGGAGAGACGTACCAGAAAGCAGTGCGCGGAGCGTCACGAGTCACTTCCCCGCTAGCATCGCGTCTAGCTGGTCCATCTTTACTATTTTTGTATTTAAATTCACGGCAGTTCGTGGTACCTTCACAATTTCCGGGTAATATACCTACACATATTTATGCCTTAAGAAGTTACAGCACCTTGACATATTCGATCATATAATTATTCTAAATAATTATCTTATAATCACCACCCTCATCCATACCATCATCATCCAAAAATTGGCTGAATTATAACAAATTTGAAGTTAGCCTGGTAGGTTCATTCTTAAACGAATTTCATTATTATGTAAGTGGAGAAATAATTTCAAAAACTATTAAGCCAATTTTGTTTGAATTTTGCATACATCTTACTCAAAACATTACCGATGTGGAATACGTTTTTTCAGACAACACATCATTTAATGAGATAATTATTAACTTTCCTTTTTCGTAAAACTTCAGCGACAAGATTATATCCATTAGCTGTGTACTACATAGTGTGTAAGTACGTAACAAAGTATTTGAGGGGCATCGCATGATATTGCCATCTTTGAATTTTCAAAATAATTTATTTACGAAAAACCAATGTACCTGTGTTATAAACAATGATAATACGATTACTTTTCTGTTCAATAAATAGTTACTCAATTTTTATTTTATTTTCATATATTTCTTGATGTGTCGAGGTGGTATTACCCTCTAACGACAATAATCTCTAGGTATACTTGAGGATCAAATACTACATCACTAACCAGGTATACTTCTTCCCCTTGCATCTTCTTGATGCCCAGAAGCCTCACTCTTAGAGTAAATTTAGATTCAACCTTATCAAACCTAACCACGCACATTTACCAAAGAGTTCTTCGAAAACAATGTATTGGCCCAACACTAAGAATCTTTATTTGAGGATAGGGGATTTTAAGGAACCTGGAACTTCGGGGATGATGTACCGCCTGGGATTCCTGAATAAATCGAAACAAGGAAGCTGCAACAAGCACAGAGCCCTCATGCTCAATCCAATAGAATCAAGATCGAGGAGATGATCAAGATTTAGATGGGCAGACAATACAAAGATTAACCTGCCAGATCTAGGAAAATACCCAGCAGACCACAGCGGTGATGTCAAAAGATGTATTGAACTAGATTATGGACTTCCGAGTCACGAGGCCAATAAAGATGTACAAGAAGAAGAACCCTATAGACAAACAGAAAATCTGTTTGTCTTCAGCGACAAAAGTTCTTGACCCGTGAACGAGATTCCTTAGGAAATTTTCAGCTCACAACGTCATTTCCATCATGATTTAGAAATCATTCAAATATCCATTTAACTTTCAAAGATCAACATGACACCAATTTTTGTGTTACAAATTTTTCAATAATTACAAATATTGCGAAAAGGTGTATTAAAATTCTACTGATAGACAAATATTTTATGACTGAAAAACATGACATTTAATTTTTTTGAATATGTGGAGGTTCACTTTTAATAAATAATTTGTGATAATATGGTTTGATTTGGCTTTTTTCTTTAATTTGATATTAAAATTTTTCATTGTTATCTAACGTATTTTTTAACGAAAATTTTAATCTGTTTAAATCCGGATAATTTTAAAGCTACTGATTTTATAATGTAATCATTTCGGCTTTTTTATTTAATGATATGTTTGATTATATATTTAAATATTTCATTATGTTATATAGTGATGTCTAACGCATTTTTTAACGAGAATTTTAATATCTTTAAAGCCTGGTTGTTTTAAAGCTACTGTTTTATAATGTAAACATTTTAACTCTATTCAAAATGTCATAAAACATCAAAAACGATTACTTTTGCTGGAATTTATTTTTCACGTGTAATATAATACGTATTACGCCATCATTGTTATTCTCAGCGGTAAGCCAGTGTACCATCAGGCATGTTCTCCTGAAATATACTACGTATTCCGGGTAAATGTATCAAATTCATTTTAATACATAAATTTCTGACACCAGTTAAGCAGGGGTTTGTCATCTGCCAGAGCCTTCCGGGGCGCGGGGCGGCAGAGGGGCGTGCTTTAGGGAGAGGGGATTGTTGACCTGTCTTATAGGAAGCCGATCTGTTCATCTACTACTGAAACAAAAAAAGAAAATCATCCAACATACAGAGGTTTTTGCGTATTAAAAAAAAATTAAATATGGAAAAAAAATTGCTGCCACGTGAGTAAGTTAGTGAAACAAAATATATTTTAGATGTCTCATATAGACGAAGTTATTTTTTATGTGAGAAAGTAGATAACGAAATCTTTGAGGGTGTTCATCGTGCTTACAATCTATCGCACGGCTGGTTAAAGTGATCACTTTATGCAATATAACGTTCACAATTCCACCCTTAATAGACTGCTACGTCTATTAAATTTTGAAAGCAGTATATATGTATTAACTTGCACACCTTGTCATTTTTTGTTTTACTACCGCCACTTGTGGTCGAAAACCGTAATTTGAAACAAGGTGTGCAAGTTAAAACATAAATATACAATTTCCAAAATTTGATAGATGTGGTAGTCTATCAAAGGTAGAATTGTGAACGTTCGAATTTGTGCTTATAGATATAGGACCTTATTTGAGAAAAAGTACTATTCTTTGTGGTGACGTATAGTCACCAATGGATTGCCAAAAGAATACATAACTATCATTAAAACTTATTTTTCTAAAGACAAACAGATGCGGGTGTGCCTAGACAAGGGGCCCACGACCCCAAAAACGCAAAAGTGATATAAAATAAGAAAAAAAATTAAATATCCACCATATTTAGTTAAACTTTTGTTGATGCTTGTTGGCACGAGAGGCATGGTAGCCCACGCTTCACGCAGTGCGCTCATTCTCTTATCGGTCATAATTTTAATTTTAAAAATGGGTTTATCGATTTTACAATATTTGTCTTCAAATTTAATATAATAAGGTTGTTCGGATAGTAAAGTCGTTTTTTTTTCAAAAGAATACTCTATTGATTTTTTCACAGCTTACTTCACATTTAAACCGCATAACCATTATATATTTTGACAGCTGATATAGCAAGGCTTGTTTGTGAAAAATTTCGTTTGATTCTGTGCAAAGGTTTTTTGTTTGGTGCTGTATCAAGTCGAGTCAAAAGCAGCATCATCGACAATTTTGATGTTAAAGATGCAGAACGTTTTAGAAAGCTAATTGAAACTAATGAAGACAAAATAAAAGCATTGATTCATGCAAACTGCCAAATAACAACTCGAGAGATCACTGAAAAGTTAAATGTATCAAAATCGACTGTTCATGATCACGTTAAATCCCTTAGTTTAGTTTAGAACTTTAATTCAGAATATTACCTGCTACAATTTACTTTTTTTATTTAATTTTTTTAGATGGCAAATCCTTTACTTCGGTTGATCTAAGGCATTTTTAAGGTCCTCAGATGAGGACGTTAAAAATGCCTTAGATCATTTTTTTGCTAACAAAGATCGGAAATTTTATGAGCGTAGATCATGCTACTGCCAGAAAAATGGCAGAAAGTATTGGACCAACATGGTGAATATAATCAAAAAAATATTTATGCACTATAAATAAATCGTCTTTCATTTTAACCAACAAAAACCAAATTACTTTCCGCACAACCCAATAATTTGTAATTATTAGGAATATGTTATTAACGTAAAATAATTTAATATCATAAATAAGAAATAAAATTTAACCATCAATCTTCACCTTAAAATATTTCTAATAATTTCACATATATACACACACATAATAAACACATAAATAAAGATATTTTCCTACATATTTTATCAAGTCTATTTATTTATTTTTATAAATTGAATTATTGTAAATAAACAACGATTATTGATTACTTAGTTTTTAATGACAGATCACCTTGACGACGGAATTATCAGTTTCCAAAAGTGGTTGGACAAATATATATAAACATAAAAACTCAAGTATTTTTATGTATAAACTAAGATCATAATTAATTTAAATTAAATAAATAACTAAAACTTTAAAATAAAAAAACACTTTTGTCTAAATTAAAGGGTTTTTAAAAAATAAATAATAATATTTAATCACGCCAGGTCTAAATTTATCGTGATCATTAATTAATATACGCCTAATTTTTTTGTAATACTTTCATTAATCGTTCAGTTCAAATCATATAGAATTTTTCATATAATGCTTTCCGTTAATATGATCATTGTTAAGCTAAAAGTTTCATTATACTGTCCAAGTAGTATCGTGCACGTAAAGGAAACCCTGGTTGTACATTTGTACCCTTTTACATGATTCCACCTCATTGAATACTTGCGTGTCTTTAACGTATCCTAAATATTGTTTTGGAACTTATTTCGTGCTCGCCTTAATTGACATTGTTGCTTCGCTCCAAATCAAGAAAGTTTTTTGGCTTCATCTCGGCTGATGTGGTTTGTACAAGTCAGAACTTTGGGCAATATTTCAGGTGGTACGCGTGACCTGGTAACTTTCATTATTTTCACTATCAACAAAATATTTTAAAGCGTGTCTTCATCGTGTCATGGTATCTACAATGCGTATTCATCTTTAAGCGGAAGGGATGGGCAGGTTAATTAACGTTTACCTTACTCAAGTGTGACACTCAAGTTCTCGAGTGATATATTTCACCATTTCGCACGTTCAAGTGCGTCATATTTTATCAGGCTTAATTCTAATTCAATTCAGTCGTCATGATTTTATAATTTTTTGAAATACCTACTACTAAAATACCTTAAACTAGCGAAAATCACTTTCCATGTTCCTTTTTATGAATGTTGTAATTTAGAATTTAAGACTATATATAGATATAAGTTTTATAAATTCTCGTACCAACTAACTAACTAACTTACCATCACGCCGTTTCCCAGTGGAGGTAGGCAGAGAGGATAGAGTACCACACTCTTTTGTCCTGACATACAACTTTCGCTTCATCTACATTCATACATCTTCGCATGCAAGCTCGACGGTTGTTGAGGCTTGTTGGTCATGCCACATCTTCCGTGGTCGCCCTCTCTTTCTGGCGCCGTCAACACTTGCATTATATCTTTCTTATCATTATTCGCTCAACATACCCAAACCACCTGAGCGACCCTATTTTTATTCTATGTATTATGCTACCACCAGCTTAACATTCATTCCTCATATCTTCATTCTTTACTCTATCATACATGGATTTGCCACATATACGTCTAAGGGATCTCATCTCCACTGCATTCAATCTGCTTTCGTTCCTGTTCTGCCAGCTCCAGGCTTCACTTCCATACATTAGTGTCGGTACCAGAACTCCATTATGTACCGCTAGTTTTGCCTCGGTAGACATATTTCTATTAGAAATTATTGCATTCAAAGCACCGTTCGCCCTATTCCTGGCAGTCATTCTCCTCTCTATATCTTTCTCAACAATCCCTCTTCTATCGAACATACTTCCCAAGTACATAAACTCATCTACTTGTTCCAAACATTCATTGCCTACTAGTATTTCACACATTGTCTTACTTTCCTCCTTCTCAAATACCATCACTTTTGACTTGTTTACATTCATAATGAGGTCACATTCCTTGCATACATCATACATCCTGCTTACTAGACTTTGTAAGTCTTGTTCGCTATTTGCCTATAATACTGCATCATCCGCGTACAGTAAACTGCATACAATCTAAACACTCATTTTCGCTCATACATTCATACATTCCAGTTCTTTCACACAATTATCCATATACAATTTGAACAGCCATGGAGACATTACGCAACCCTGTTTGACACCTTTTGTTATATCAAACCATTGTGTGAATGATCCATTGATTCTTACACACGCAGTACTCCCCTCGTAAAGGGATGCAACCGCGTGTATAAGTTTACTGTTGACCTTGTAACCAGAGAGTACCTTCCATAACCTTCCTCTTAAGCCTTTTGCAGATCTACAAATGCACAGAAACATCATGGATAATAAAATAATTATTTTCATTTATGTACCATTAAACCACGAGTTTTTTTTAAAACTCGTGGCTCATATACAAAGCGATTTTGTTTTATTTAAGCTAATTTTTACAATTTTTTTTATGAATTAAATCTAGTATAATTAATAAAGTGATTGCTTCCTACGAAAATTATATTATTTTTTCTAAATTTCCTCCCCTCCTTTCAATAATTACGTTTCTACCGCCTTTACACTAGTCACACCGACTCATTTTGACAGTATGTAATCAATTATTTATTTGTTTTTTCATCCTAATCTATGAAGTATTATTTTCCCCTTTGAATGTTGTCAGTAAAATACTACATCCATCGATGATAGATTCTGATACTCTCGAAACCCGAGTAGTAAAATAATGAATTGTAATTGAACTCACGTAGAGATAACAAAGTTTATATCACCTAATTTATATATAAGTCACGATTGATATTTTAATGCAAGGTATATATGCTAGAGGATAACTATATAATTTCATATTTTATAAAGTAGAGACTACAATCTCTTAACTTTACAATTTTAATATTTTGAGATCATCGCGTATTTAATTATAACTTACTTCGCCAGGTTATATATTAATATTTTTATTGAAAAAATATTTAATAGTAATGCGGAAATATTTATCACGTAAATATATCGATTCAGCAAATTAGTCGTGTAGATTTACAGAACATTTTTTGGGTACATATATGTTTTCTGTGCCTTTTTACCACAACTGATTTAGTCACTGAGAATACCTCATGTTAGCATAGATTTAGGTACCTACATTCAATTATTTTCTATGAGTTGTTTTTAAAAGTAGCAAAGACAAATGATCTGATTAATGAAAATAATTGTAGCAAGGTGTTGTTCCACAAAGCGAAACTTAATACACGCTGCAAGCTAAGCTGGATCTATGTGATAAATTCCTTGCCCTACAAAATTGATTTGACTATCGGGTATCCTAATATATAAAACAACGATAATAATGTTTCTTTCTGACATTGTATTTTTTTTCTACGCATTTTAGGTATACGCAAATGGGTGTTTAGGCATTTTAGGTACTTATTGATGACGTATCATTGTCCATATAAAGTATCAGCCCATTTTTGGATACGCAAAGCCTATTTGATCGCCTGATGACCATAGCTCGGTTAATGTTAAATTAGTTTTGTGTAGTTAATGTGGAGATCATTCATGAATTTTTAATATAATGTGGAAGCCATGTGCGTTTACGAAACCATTCCTTTAATCACTCGCATCGAGTGATTAGAAAATCAATTCAAAATATTTTTTGTTGTTGTGTCGATTGCTGTAAATATTCACTGTATTTTTTTCTAGTATTCACTATTTCTTTAGTATCTAATAGTCGTCATCGTGCGTGGATGCTTCTATATAGTGAACTCTAAACTGATGCGAGCTAAATTCGCGTTACAAAATTGATCGAGGTAACAACAATTATTTTGTTCATTTTTGCTTTATCTATATTCTTTTACTTATATACTTTCCTGGTTAAAATTGTTTTACATTTAATTTTAAATATGTTGTAAATAATATTTAGTAACTTTTGCTACATCTATTTAGTCTAAAATTAAATTCGTATTTTTTTTCTAAATCTAAAAGTAAACATTATTTTTTAATTTGTTA
This sequence comes from Agrypnia vestita, assembly GCA_016648135.1. NCBI lineage: Eukaryota > Metazoa > Arthropoda > Insecta > Trichoptera > Phryganeidae > Agrypnia > Agrypnia vestita. Next base: position 56,443 of record JADDOH010003519.1, read on the forward strand.
AAATTGCGATAAGAAGGGCTTGAGATTAGTGGGGGTCACAAAAGTAACATTAGAATAGGAGTCTTGCGGTGATTATAATACTTATAATGAACAAGAGAATAGCGTTATAAATATCAGAGTGAAACACAGAACTAGCATAAAAATTTGAAGAAGAAGAATATTGTTACTAGAATCAAAATGTACCATAACCACATTAGTTTTACACAACAACAATCTTTCTGAGCATGTCAACCGATACCACGCCGTTATGAGTATTCAAAAAATATTGGTAGATATTATCATATTAAAAATTCTTATCGACATTTTTTCTCTAAAAGTAACTAAAAATAATGCACTTAAAAAAAAGGCCTAGTAAAATAGACAGTTTCAAGCCCCTCTACTTCAAAAACTTTGCTCTGTGCTCAACAATAATAAGTAACTTAAGGGATTCATTTCATGCAATTCTGCTATAAATTCGAATAAAACTCAGCATAATCAATGGTTCCAACAGTAAATTCAGTAAATGATGTCTTTTTAAGAGAATAATAAAAATAAAACGGATATTTTACACGAACCATATGACTCTCACGACGAGAGATTACACTCCTGAAGACGCTGCGATACGACTCCAACGAAATGTCGAGAATCGTACCTATATCAACGCATCCACAACACATAAAATATCCGTTTTATTTAAATACCTTAATTTGCCGCTCGCTCGTAATATAAACCTAAAATCTATAATATATTTTATTATTTTACTATTGATATTTGTAATCAACATTTAACAAATCATTTATCAAATCAAAAGACTTTAATTTCCCTTATTTTCTCTAACATGTTAAAATGAAAATTATTTGTGGGTCACATTGACCCGGCGCGACCGGCTACGTAAATCACCGCGAGTGATGAAAGGTTAAGTACATACCGCACGGGCCGTCGTGCAGCACCCGAATATTGAGGCGGCGCTCGCAGGCGTCCCGGCGCAGGTCGCACTGCGAGCGGTAGGAGCGGCCGTCCGTGGCGCACACGGGCCCCAGCGGCGCGCCCTCCGCGCCCTCCGCGCAGGGCGGCGGGCACTGGCAGCGCGCGCGCCCCTCCGGCCCTATCACGCACAGCGCCCCCCAGCGGCAAAAGGTCTTCTCGCACGGCTCTGGAAGATGACGCATTCATCAATTTCTTTCTGGGCCGTTCGGCGTGACGAACACGAATGAACATTTTTTATCTACCAATTAGTTTTCTGGAATATTGTTCCGTGCGTTGAAAAGACTATTAATAATTTCACTGAATAATTACTTTTTTGATAACTAAAGTATATTTTATTAAACTTAACCCGATTGAACTATTATAAATCTAGGATAAATACACTAGATTTCAGAGTTTAATTTTAAATGTAACATCCCTAAATAATTTTAGGTTATGTTCTCGATTTTGGCCGAAACCAGTACAAAAACTGAAATCCGGTTTAATCTTGTTTCGGTCATTATTTACGCTTATCGGTAATTTTTTTATACTTTTTCTCTTAATTCAACTATTGTTAGCATTTAACTGTGAGATAAAATGCGTTGACACAGTCAACATATCAGATTTTTTTTAATTTTACGCTACAAAAGGCCACGAGGCCCAACACACCACAAAACGCCCAGGCTTGAATAAATCACATAGATTAACTGTGACCTCACCGGCAATCGAACTCGAAACCCTCGGTGTGAGAAGTCAGTGTCATACCTACTGGGCTATTTAATAATAATACTACATTCGATGTAGCCTACAATTTATTATGATAAAATGCATAACATAATCCCCGCCGTTTTGAAATTTTCAAAGTAATTTGTTGATGAAAAATATTAATCAATATATTCCGCAATGATAGCTGATAGCTCAGCACTTCTATACGTACAATAGTTACGTCAATTTTTTTTTTATTAAATATTTTTTTAATTTACGTACAATATTTTCATTTTTTAAATTTACAGTGAATTGTAAAAAATTATTGCAGATTTTCCTGTTTAAAATTAATTATTTCCCTCTAAGTTGGGAATTTTTTGAAAAAATGTATGAGAGTAATGGGAATGTGAGTGAGGACTCCTTTGAGGCGTCCAATGGATTTATGAATAGTGACGACAGTGTGAATGAAATAACTGTGGAAGAAATTAAAAGAGCATTGAAGCACATGAAGAATGGCAAGGCTGTGGGTTATGACAATGTTGCTGCCGAGTACATTAAGGGTGGTGGTCCAGTAATACTCAGGTGGCTTCATAGACTCTTCAACCAATATTTAGAGGGCAGCTACACTCCAAAGGATTGGAGAAGAGCTGTTATCGTGCCTCTATACAAAGGAAAAGGGTCGCGAATGGACTGCGCGAACTATCGGGCCATTAGCCTATTGAGCTCTGTTGGCAAACTGTATGCGAGAATTTTGATAGAAAGTGAGGTTGACAACGAAAGAAAAAGTGTGGGATGTACAAGGAGCCTTCATGAGTGGAAGAGGATGCATGGATCAGATTTTCTCACTGCGCCAGATGACGGAAAAGTTTTTAGCAAAGAACCAAAAACTTTTTTGTGCCTTTGTGGATCTCCAAAAAGCTTATGACAGAGTGGTAAGACGAAAGTTATGGAAGGTTTTGTCTGAATATGGGGTGAAGAGTAAACTCATACAGGCAATTACATCCCTGTACGAAGGAAGTAGTGCTTGCGTGAGAATTAATGGGACATTCACATCATGGTTTGATATTACAAAAGGTGTCAAACAGGGATGCGTAATGTCACCATGGCTTTTCAACCTGTATATGGATAATTGTATGAAAGAACTGAAGGAACTAGAAGTTGGAGCGAAAATGGACGGACTCACCATATCCTGTCTGTTACACGCAGACGATGCAGTATTAGTGGCTAACAGTGAAGCTGATCTGCAGTGCTTGGTAGCCAGGATGTCCGATGTATGCATGCAGAGTGAACTTCTGATGAATGTCAGCAAATCGAAGGTGATGGTATTCGAGAGAGACGACTAGTGACTAAGTGTGATGTAATTATAAACAACGAATGCTTAGAACAAGTGAACGAGTTTGTGTATTTGGGAACTATGTTTAGTAGAGACGGCAAGGCTGAGAATGATATCGAAAGGAGAGTGACTGCGGGTAACAAAGTTAATGGTGCACTAAATGCAATTATGGCCAATAAGAATCTGTCAAAAGAAGCAAGACTAGCGGTACATAATGACGTTCTAGTGCCAACCCTTATGTATGGAAATGAAGCCTGGAATTAGCAAGGGAGGAATGAAAGTAGACTGAATGCGGTGGAAATGCGGTCACTAAGATGCTTGTGCGGAAAATCTTTGGTCGATAGAGTGAGGAATGAACAAATTAGAAGTGAATGCAATGCTGGCTGTAGCGTGGTAGATAGAATAAAGAAAGGAGTGCTGAGATGGTTTGGTCATGTGGAACGTATGAACGAGGAAAGGATGGTTAAGAAAATATATGAGGCGAGTGTTGAAGGCAACAGAAACAGAGGGCGTCGCGAAAGACCTGGCACGATCAGGTACTACAAGTATTTGAGGATGGCCCTGTTAAAAGCCGCAACAACCGTAGAACGTGTATGAGAAGATGTATGAATGTGGCCGAAGCAAAAGTAGTGTGCCAGGATAGAAGAGTGTGGCGTTCAATCATCTCTGCCTACCCTTGCGGGGAAACGGCGTGATGGTTAATTAGTTAGTTAGTTAAGTTGGGTGAAAAACGTAAACTTTTTTATTTCTATGTGAGTTTAATAAAAGAATCATAGTTTATGCTCATGTTTTGAGTGTTTTAAAATCTCTTATCTGAGGTATTAAATGATTATTATTATAAAAATTATCATCATGACTAATCTCTACAACGTTAATGCCAATCTATCAATAATATTGAAACGATATGCTAAAAAGAATTCACGCAATGTTACGGTAATATGTCACTTGGGTTAACACTATCGAAGGATCGAGAAAAGCCTATAGGAATCTAGGATGATCTACAAATTTCGGGAGACGTCTACTAATATCTAGAAATGCCTGGTACAACTGAGAATCAATGAGAACCTTCTCGTAAATACTAGATTAATCTAAGAGGTACGAAAATACCAGCATTTGCAGGTATAAATAGTGCAGATCTAGGCCACTGCGTCGTTGTCGTGTCATGTTCGTTCAGTGCGAAGTACGCACTTATTACGAGATGACGCCCAGTGTGGCCAGTCATGAATTGCAAAGCGTTAAATAAAGCGAATCGAGCAAAGTACCTAATTGGTGAAATAAATAAATGCGATAGATACTACGAGCTATAATTGAGAACGGAATGTTCCATGGAATGTTAATTACGTCTTATCAACGATAATATAGTGTTTTTTTACGAGTGTTATACTGCAAAGTAGTGTAATTTAAAGAAAAGCGTAAAGTTTAATTCATTTAAAGTGACTTTGTACATTGAATATTTCAAAAATCATTAATTAAAAAGCGCTAATTACGTCCCAGAGTTTTCATTCATTCTTCCCACGAAAAATAATTATAAAGCCACGATACGTGACAATATAATTATTTCTCATTATAAAAAATATACAAAAATACATTTTTTTAAATTGTTAATGCAACGACGAATATCAATTTTAGTTAAACTGTGAAATTCGCCCTCCTTTTAAAACTGTATTAATTATTTAAATTACTTTGAATAAACAACACATTATTTGTTGAAGTTATCCAATATACATACATAATATTTCCAATCTTATTTTCTATGCGAATTCAATTTTTCCGCCGTGGTAACTTCAATGGGATTTATAGGAAAGTAACACAGAACGTTGTTTGTCTTTAGTATCTCCGACCACCAAACTTTGTAATGTACACAAGGGCGAATATGCTGTGCCGTGGAATTTTGTCCCCGACTCAGCCAAAGGATCTAAAAGCCTACATACCTTAAATAAAAAGAACACAAAATTTGAATATGATAACAATGGGCGAATGTGAACAATATTTTCCGAGAACATTATTCGTTTACCCTTAAAGTAGTCCCGATATTTTCTTATATTTATGGTTAATGGCTTATCTCTTTAGATAATAGTATTATAAATCTACTTTAGTTTTCTTTACGTCTATCATAAAGTGAGGTATCAGTATCAGTTATTCGTAAGCTGTTTCTTGGAAGCGGCAATTTTTTTTTTTAATTTTTAGTTCGTTTCCATAACCAGCCATGGTACTTTTAAAATTCCACTTGACTATCAAAAAATAAAACTCCACAGCGTTTTCTACATAGTTTACGACTTTTCGATAAAAAAAAATTTCGAAAAAAACGAGTTTCAAAAAAGACACGTAGAAAATTTATTTGAATGCATTGAGACTCGCTTTGAATAATGTATAAATTTTGCGATTATTTGATTTTTTCAGTTTTTTTCTCTCATACAAGCCTCTATTTAGCCTTATTTTTTTGTAAAATATTTTATTAGATTTTTTGTATTAATTGATAATCATCAATATGTATGCTATATTAAAATTTTATTCATATATTCAAAATCACGGAGAAGTTCCTTTTTGATTTAAATTTTATAATCTCTGAGTAGTGAAACTAGTCTCATAAAATCATGTACATTGCAGTTTATTTTCCCAAAACCTTTCGCAAAATCCCTGAGAATTTTAGTTAATTGATAAAAGTTGCTCTAACCGCCGCTAAACCCACGTCAACTTCTTTATAAAACGACAAAAAGTGTAAGATCCCGAGTGAACCAGGGTTCTAAGTAAAATTCGTGAGCGGTTAAAAAACTTTCCCAGCCAAGTTCGGCACGCGGAAAATTAAACTCGCGGCGAGAGCAGGGCAGCACATTTTTTCACTTTGTTTTCGCCCAGTTCGACACCGGGCTCACGACTTCCTGTAGCCCGCCATTAATTTCAGACCTTATTCCTCATCACGTCCCGGCTCAGCGTGTGCGAGTTACACAACCAGCCCCTTTCTGTCAGGAATTCGACAGCCGCAAGAAAGAATTACAAGAAAGCATTCTGTCGTTGAATGAATTTACATTCGTCGCTGGATTCGCGGGAGCGATAGATCAGACGCGCTGGCGTTTCTAGTTAATACTTTTTTTAAACTGCCCCGCATTTCCGGCCTCGCTTCCGGAGAGAGCCCACAGCCGGAGAGGAAGCATAAAGCCGTAGACTTTTCACTACAATATCCTTTTTACATTCCGCTTCCCTTGAGGATGGCAATAAAGACATTTTGCTTTATTTTATTACTTCCAGGTACGTGTTCCAGCGCTGCACACTTAAACAGTGAAATGAGAATTTTCGTTACATCGCGCATCGGGGAGAATAAAATTAATTTATTCGTGACTGAAAATCCAAGATTTAAAGAGTTGCTTATATATTTCTTTCTTTGTCCATCTCCTTTTTTTCTCCGATTCGTTAATAACAGTCGTTAATTCTCTCGCAAATATTTTATTTTTTACAATATTTTTCAATTTTATTTTTTTTAATTAAAAGTTGATGTGACGCGAAAGAAAAAATACAAAATTTAATTTTACTTTCGCAATAAAGCAGCTTTTTTATTCTTTTTCAATGTAATTTTTTTTTTCACAAGTAAAAAAAAATTAAAAATAAACACAAAATATGAAATTATATTACCCGAGAACATATTTTATACTATGTAAATATTAACAAATATTAACAGGGACCAAACATAAAATGATTTTCTCATGCTTATTTTGAATAGTAAAAGTTACCGTGTTGAAAAGGCTATCAGTTACATAAATTTTGTTCGGTAAAAATATTTTGCGTAGAAACAAATATATTTTTACTGTTTTGTTTAAAAGTTTCCAAATCTTTCTGTTTTTAAAATGAATGAATCATTATAATAACTTTATATGTATAAAAAAATAGGAAAAGAGGAAAATTTCTTCTTTCGTATTGTTTATTCTAGATATGATGGAGCAAAGATATGGTCTGCGAAAGTATTACTTTGATACCTTCAAAGGAACTTCTTTCAAAATAAACTCTCTTTTGGGTTTAATATTTCCTCGGCTGCCTTCTTATATCAGATCAGCTCATATCTACTGTAATCGAAATTGAAAGAGATTTGACATGACGAGGATATTTTGTTATGACAACATATTTATTATAAATAAAATAAACGAAAAGACTGATAAATAGCGTAATATTTATTTTAAGATTAAGATACTTTGTTATGACTACATACTCATATTTATAATCAAAATAATATTTTAATAAACTTTTTTTCAGTACTTTAAATTAAATCCTCTAAAAATTTTACCATTACTTCAAAAGGCTTTTTGAAATATATTTCATTGTTTTGAAAAATTACAGCAGTAAAATAGTTTCCTTGATAAGCGGATCTTCAAATATATCCAAACCATAAATCACCAAAATATAGGTATAGACATGAATTGATGGATATTTTCTGGTTCGCATTTTGGTACACTTTTGGTTCTATTCGTTCGAATTTTTAAAGAAAAGACTCTTTAAAGAAAAGACTGACGCAGTAGGAGATTTAATTGTTCAAAAATACATACTTTAACTTTTTTATAAATGTGTTGAAGTAAATGCGCGGCGGAACAAACTTATGTTGTGTCCCAGTCCCCTCGCCCAAAGAAGGAGTATTTCTATTCAGTGTAATTTTTTTTTTTAATATTATTTTTTTACAAATATTAGATTCATTTCTCTGTTAGTAACTTGCCGGAAGTATTATAATTAGAATGTGACACCAATTCAGCACGCGGGTCATTATACACCTAAGGATCTCGTTATTTATGTCCAGTATTTTTTCACAGGTACGGCTAGTTTATATTAAAAGACGACTATGACTTTATAAATCAATTTTAAAAAGGCCTTAGCTCTCTTACGACAAAAAAAATGTATAAAATAATATGAAATCATTGATATAAAAGTAATATCTTTTACGCTTTCTATTTTTTGAACATATTCATGATATCTGAACGATTATATTATTTTATTAAATATTTTATTCTAAACTCGTCTCAGCATAGATTCACATTCAATAATATGAAGATATGTATTTAAGTTTACTATAAATAAATAAATGTCATGTAGAGTTAAAACAGAAAAAAAAAAAACATACGGGAGCACAATAATACTTTATCATATTTTGGGTGGAATGAATAAAAGTTATTAAAGAATATATTTAGAACTTCAATAAATAACTTTACTAATGCACTCTGTCATTTGGAAGAATTTCATACCTTTTTCATTTCCGGTTTCTTCTTATATTAGAAAATGAAATTGGTACATCGCCTTAATAAACCAATGGCCGAACTGAAATATTATTTTCCCATCCATTTCCGTTTTGGCTCAGTTCCCTCCATCTAAGGCTTTCTTTGCCTCACCGCACCCCTAAATCTCCATTGCAAGGATGTCAACCATCCCTTCATACATATAAATGTCTGCAATACTAAACTTGAAAAAAATTGACAATATTTTTTTAATTCCTTCAAAAGATTAATTTTTCTTTAAATTGATAACATGATTTAAAGTCATGGAAGATCAGTTTTCACAACAATAATAATAAATTAGAAAAAATTTAATGTCATCTTTCTGCATAATAAAATTACAAGTATTTTCGTAAACAAAAATTTATAATATAATGAATAAATAAGTCAACTTTACGATACTTTAGTATTATTTACTATTTTGTATTATATACTTGAGTGTTATTTACTCATAACTGTCCAGAGTAGTCGCTGTCGAATTACCGCTCGCTTGGCCCCACTGGCCTTCGCAACTCGCTGCTGCGTTCACTTATTTATATTGGCTAATGCCGGTATCGAGAACTCCAGACGTTTCTGTAGATGTTTCTCGATGCCTCCCGTAAGTCATAGATTTCGCTAGGCCGTTCTGGAATCTTCGGTAATGTTGTGATCATTTCAAACAACTCTTTACAATATGTTTAATATTTTATGGTTTCCATAGGCTCTAATGTATGGCACTGGGTTGTTGGAATGTATAGGACTATTTGCCGACGTTTTGGCTTGACACCTGATTAATATTTTACCCACTTCGTGACCAAAATTCGCTCTGAAATTTGGCAGAGAGACGTATTCCTGATAACTAAATAATAATAGTTCATTTATTTTACAAAATCATTTTACTCATTCAACAAATTTATTTATGCTGATGCGTTATTTTATGGGAAATTGTATATGCCGTTTGCATTTTGAGGTTGCGCTGGTTAACTACCAGCCAATTGTCTATCCGACATTTAATTGTTTATCCACCGCTTAACTGTCTACCGCTTAACTCTTTGCTGGTTAACGAACTGCCGGGTAACTATCCGCTAGGTAACTAACAGTTGGTTAACTATCCGACGGTAAATATCCTCTTTTTGACGAGGTCTGTTCAACTTATTGGAGATCTATGGACCTCTTTTCTTCCATCCTTGAATATTCCCAGCGATCAGCAGGTTTTCGCCCTTTCTTTTAGCAACATACACAAAGTAGGAATTATTTGTCTTCATGCTGTGGGCAATCTTTGTTTAATACGGAACGGAGTTCCTGCAGAATATAGGCATTATTTGTTTTTTTCACTATCCCTAGTGTTCGTGGTACATGACGCCAAAAACACATCTCTATAGCGTCACGCATATATCTTGTGTTCTTCTCGGGGTTCATGCTTCAACTCTACACAGAGTCAAGAAGAACAGCAGGAAACTTCTAGAATGACATATCAATCCAGTTCAATTCAATTCAATTCAATTCAATCCATGACAGACAACTCCAAACTAGCAAGTTAGACCTATTTTCATTGCACAAGCGTTTAGCTACGTTTGAAAATAGTAAGAATATTGATGTGACACACATTCCGTGTTCGCATCTCTATTACAAATACCAAAAAAATAAATATATTCACCTTTCCTCTCCGGTGATGTAAAATGTGTTGATATAGTCTCTAATTATGTAAACATACTAAATAAAGTGTTCATGTTTTAGATATTTCTCCGTTATGTACATACTCCAGAAAATGCTTAAAATATAAACAAATTTACCGGAATAACAAAATAAAATGTTTTCTCGAAGAAACAGACGTTAACTTGTATTGTAGGGGGAGCGGCGTGCATATTACAAAGATTGCGATGCGCAGTGCGTAATGCGCAGGGCGCGTGGTACTGGATTAATAATTTACACTCTGTAGTAGCAGGGCGCGTAGTAGCTAGCCGAGTTAGACGTTTCTTAATGCTGTCGTTCCTGATGATCAACATTTTTTCTCATTTTTAACTCTTTTACATGAAATTGATGCACATATTCACACACACACACATATATATATATATGTATATATATATATTTGGAGGTGGATGAATCCTCCGGTTTTGGATAGAGTTGAACTCAAAAGTCACAACTCCGTTTGTAGAGTCGGAGATCTCTGCTGCGGTTGATGATGTAAAAGTCGCGATGGTTTGACAGAATTTATTTGATTACAAAACACAAGTTATAAAGAATACAGTAGTGTACAAAGGTTACAAGTGAAAGCGTGACGTTCGAAGGGATGACGGCAAGGTCTTCTGCTGTATCCGAGAAGCCCCGCTGGAGTGAGATGGTTTGTTCTGCGGGCGCGTTCTTATATAGTCATTCAGAACAAAGGAATCGGGGGTGTTATGATTTCATTCTTACTCGGCCGCGCGTGTGGGTATTTAGCTTAGATCAGCGAGGTGCGTTTCGTCACTCCAACAGTCCATGCCCTCTGCTATACCTCGCCTTTGTACTCGGTCATCGGTCCGGCTTACATTTGCCTTGCTCAGCAATCTTGTCTCAACCTCTGTATCAAGGGCGACGGCCTGCCGTACTCGACGTCAGCATCTGTGGTAACTCATTACACGGGTGTCTGTGTCTATGTGTCTCGGGCCACCACATATATATCATCTATGTATAATTCATGATTAAGTATTACATGCAAAATATTCAAGGGTTGATAAATTCCTTCAATGAAAGGTGCACTCAAGTTAGGATCAAGATAAGTACTGTTAAAAAAGAGATAATGTTCATTACAAGAAACCAAAAGCAGTGCTCGTTCATCAAAAAGGGGACTCAGCTAAATTCAGGCGATAAATTCAAATACCTTGGGGTGTAATTTTCTAGCAACAGGAGGCAGGTAAATGAAATAGAAAAATTGGAGCTGCGACCGGCGTTCAACGTTCTCTATATAGTCCGAGCACAGTGTCAAGACAAAACTGACTGTTTTCAAATATGTGTACACTGTACAGGCCCACCTTTATACATGACCACAATTTGGATCCTAACAGAGGGAGAGAGAGAAAGCAAGGATCCAGGCTGCCGAGATGGGTTTTCTAAAGGGGTTAGCGGGAGTCACACTGATGAACAGAGTGAGAAGTGTCGACGTAAAGCACATACTCGGCATATAGTCCCTACTCATTCACATATAAAAATCACACATGAGATAGCTTAGACATGTGCTAATAAAGCCAGAGGAACAAACACCAAGAAGTATCCTCTAGGCAATTCCGGAAGGAAGACGACCGGTGGATCGCCCCAGGGAGTATGAAAACAGAACGGGTCTGGATTGGCTTACTCATACGGAAGCAGCTCTTTGGGCCTCTGACCCCACTAGGATTAGGGGATGAATATGATGATGTTGATGCATGTAAATTGACTAAAAATTTTCTAAATTCTGCATGTACACTGAGTGTGTAGCACCGAACGCGCTTTTTAATTTAAGCACCGTATAGAAAACGTTCAATTTTAATAATGTAAAAAATGCTGGAAAAAATAAATGAGTTCGCAAACATCCAGGTAAAATAATGCAGCCCTGCCGGCCGCCATCTTCCTGTCATCTGATTCCCACCCTCCCCTATTTCACTCCCCTCGCCCGCCCGCCCCGTGCCGTCCCCTGCTGATATCCTGTTCGCGATCGCTGATATTATGCGCATTCTAAATTAGGTATCTCTTCAAGTCTGCCACATTTGTGCTTATCCCGTCGGATGCAGATAAACATACTCACAGTAGATGTGCACAGGATGGCCGGAGGCTTTCGTTTATTTCGAGGGGCGAGAATTGGGGACATGTGCGTGTGCACGCACGTGTTGGTGTATGTGGGCGTGGGCGCAGAATGCATGTAGTGTAGACAGTTCAGGTAAGGATTCAATCAGGTTAGCGATAGTGATACGTTGCGTAGTACGCACAGTTTACCAGTATGCTGATGCCGTTCAGTATTTTAATTGGTAACTCGGTCGTCATGGGTAGAGTGAGTCAATTAAAATTTGGTGAAAGACGCAATGTCCATAAAACATTTGCATGTAACGTCTTAGGTAAGTCTGTTATGAAAGCTGTTTATATTTGCGATTCTTAAATGTATTGGTTATATTTGTGTGTATCTTTTTTTTTATTAATTACTAACATTTGCCTTAATACATTGTAATTGTTGGTTCTTTCATCATTAAAAATATACTTTTGAAACTACTCACTTTCACTTTATACCTTTTCATTAAAAAGCAAAATAATATTCTTTCAGATAAATGTTTAAACATTAAAACATTCCTAAAAGCAAAATAATATTCTTTCAGATAAATGTTTAATTAAAAAATTTTTTTAATATATGTTTAAATTAAAATCGTCTGTGCGAAAAACAGAAAAACCGTATATTACAAAAAAGGGGAGATAAGAAAATTTTAAAACTACATGGGTTTTTTGTGTGTGTGATCTTCTTGTATATATTTTCGTTCATATAGAAATATTTTCTATACGAAGGTTGCCTTCTATACGAGGGTTTGCATCCACATTGAAAGTTTATAATGTAGAAGTCTCATCTAACTTAGTGACGTCACATACGAGTAATGCAAGTGGGACAAGAGGATTTACAAACCCGCGGTGTCGAACAATTTGACTTTCACGTAAACAATGACATTAACATTCTATAATACAGACTATAATACAGAAATGGGGTGTGCTATCTTTTAACTTACCATAATAGAATATACCCATACGCTGCCATGCTGTCACAGTAAATTTGTTACAGTAAATTTGAGATTTGTATGTATTATAAATGATGATAATATACTAGATTAAATAGCTTACACATGTTAATGTCATACATTTTTTTATAAATATTAAGCTTTAATAGTGAAAGAAGGAAATAAATTTCAAAAAAAAGAAGGAAAAATATAATAATATAATTCAACCATCGCTTATCATTCAACACTTTTATCTTCTTGTTTTTCTTTACATATCTTTTTTACTCGAAATTATTTCTGTTTTAAATAAGATAAGTATTAGAAAGCAATTAGAGAAAGAGATGCATATATAATATTAATGTTTGCATATTTTTGATTATTTTCACTATGAAATTATTGCGTAATTTCTGTCAGTCTTGGCAGCGGAATACAATGGATACAAATTATCCATAAGCATAGCAAATTTATATTTTAAATCCCAAAATCCTTCTGTGTACCATACGAATGACCTAAAATAAAATTTAAACAAACCTTAAACACTGAATCTTAGAAATAAAAATAGTTATCAAAGTCTGAAGGAAATTATTGAAGTAAAATATTTGAGTACTGATACTGAATACTTGATTAATTTTTTTGCAAAAAACAAATCATACGTGATATGATGATTAATTAATAGTGAGTCATATCAAATAATAACTACGTAACTAAATTATTTTTCCTTGTGTTGACTAGTTGGCTAGTTTATATGAATGCAAAAAGGCAAGATTTATAAGAAACATTAATGCAAATCAACCGAACATGATATAAGAAGAATAGAAAGATGAAGAAAGTCTACTCCAGAAATCCGTAAGTTCATAATTTTACAACAGATTTCAATATTAAACTTTGTTCCAAAAATATTTTATGAAAGTAGGTATAGTCATGTAAAAATATACGATTGTAATTTTTCTTAATATAACAAAAAATATAATCTAGATTCAATATTATGAATCGTTAAATTATGAATTAGTGGGCTTAAATTAGTTTTTAGGATTTTTACATTTTAAGTGGCCAAGCGGATTACTAAAAATATCACTATTTTATTAGCACATCTCCTTTTCGTCTTATTTTACTCATCAAATGTATTTTACATCAAATATATTCAACTGTAGTAATAACAAAATTTTTAATATCAAAGTACTAAAAGAAGTTCTATAACGATAAACGTAAAAATAAAACTTTTAAATGATATACTATATCAACATATTACTGAAATTTTTAATTAGCGATCTTATTTTTATCTCATTTTACATTAAATATATTCAACATTAGTATTTTTAATAATTTAAAATGCATATTGGAATTTTTAAAGTAAAGCGACATTAATGATTTCGAAGAGAAACAAAATGAATATATTAATGTTGTGGTAATTCAAAACAATGTAAGTCAAAACCGATTAACGTGGATTTTTTACACTTGGCCATCCATACGCTTCTAATATTATGTAAGTACTTCTTTATAAATAAATAATGAAATACTTCTAAGTGTCTTGCTATGAATTTTTAAAAATTGTTAACGTCAAACAAAAATTACTTGCTTTATAAATATTTAAAATATTTTTTTTTATTAATTAATTTATTAATGATACATGCCCTGATTTGAACTTTTACATCATAAGAAGAGAAGCATGGCTATCTAAGTATATAGGAATAACATGACAAAAAATGAAATAATATTAACAATATATGAAATTACAAAGAGTCGTAAGAAAATACAATATGTTAACAGTAGGTATAAAAAAGAAAGTGATTAAAACTAAAAAAAAAATCCTGCCTTGATTGTGTGATCTTCTTACACAAGGTGTACCAAAGCTAGCAGCAGAAACTTGGTTGGTAGATTCCTGCTAATGTTGTGAGTCTAAAATGTTCAAGCAACCATGACCTAATATCAATAGTTATTTATTTTATTTATTTATTTATTTATTTAATGTTTATGGAAGACCAACAGCACAAAAAAAAAGCATAGAAAACATTGATACAATATAGATGGCCAATTACAGGTCTCCACACTTAGAAATATTTCAGTAATGATAAATATTTATGATAAACTAAGGCATATTAATTATATAGAAAGAAAGAATAAAAAATTTAAACAAACAGAAATATGTCAGTAATGATAAATATTTATGATATACTAAGGCAAATCAATTATATAGAAAGAAAGAATAAAAAATTTAAACAAACAGAAATATGTCAGTAATAATAAACATTTATGATATACTAAGGCATATTAATTATATAGAAAGAAAGAATAAAAAATTTAAACAAACAGAAATATGTCAGTAATGATAAATATTTATGATATACTAAGGCATATTAATTATATAGAAAGAAAGAATAAAAAATTTAAACAAAATATAAAGAAACTTAATTATTACGTGGAAAAAAATTCAGCACTCAAAATTTTTCTTAATCTTGTGTGGCTGCACTCGAACAGATCAATATCCAATAATCTTATCAGTTTATTGAATGCATCGCATACCCTCAAGAAATATGAATTACGACGATAGTTGGATGAGGTAAAATCAAATAATGGAGATGTGCAATATCAATAATTATGGAGATATGCAATATCAAAGATTTCATTTTTTTTTTCAATATTTCTGACTTATTTTTACAAAACGTTGAACTATTATTGCAGTTATTTATATCGATTACGAGAATTTATTATTTTCATCACAAGTTAAATAAAATGATAAAAACCCTGCAGAAATTCCAATTAAAATGTTTTCCGAATGGAATTGGAAGGTTTATATTATTTTATATGCTTGACAAAGGGAATGAATTTTTCATATTTGATATAAGTTACTGTAATGATAATCTAACGTTTTACGAAAAATAAGTTAATATTTTCCAAATAACCCTGTGTATACAGGAAAACTATTATTACGATCTGGCAGTTTAATTATCTTGTGATTAGTTGCTTAGTGACATTTGTTTTTTTTTTTTTTTTTTAATTTAATGGCTTGTCACCCAGTAAAAGGATTTTATTGCCATTTGTTTTACGCTTAATTCTTACGCCTATGTTCGATTCACGGCTAATTTAAAAATGCGAAAACTAAAGAACGTATATGTGCACGCGTACAAAGCAACTCTGCAAAGCGCACAAGTCTCAATAGCCACTGTATATTGAAAAAGTTTTCAAAAGCTGGCGTTTCTGCGGTTTTCGGCCCGCGGCCTTGTTATTAAGGGACCACAGATACAGCGAAAGCCTCTACTCAAATTCTGCATTAAGTGCAGATCCGCGGAGATAAAGTTGTCCGCTGGTGTAAAAGCTTTTAGAGATATTATACAAAGGAAGGAAAAAGTAACCATATTGATAGTTTTATTTATAAATGTTTGTATTAAAAACTCTGTGTTGTTAAAAACTCTGTCTAATGTGTTGTGTTTCAGTGTCTCCGACACAAAAACACAACACATTACATCAAGACACACACATCCTGCTTTCGACACGGTACTGCGATCCAGTACTTAACCTGACACAAACAAGTTGAAGTGTAGGTTAAGTATTGCGAGGCAATACTTAACCTACACTTTAACATATACCCATCACATCAGCCCTGTTGATGAACCCTGCAATGGGATCTGAAACGTCGGCCAGAGAGGTCACATAAACACGGCAGAATATCCCAGAAAACTATACACAGAAGTAATTCATAATTATGTAAAACACCACTTGGTATACACCACTAAATATTTATTTTATTTATTCAAGGTGAATAACCACTTCTACAAGTTTCGGGAACAAAGTTCCCTTCCTCAGGAAGATAAAATCATTGTATCCCCCTGACAAAGGGAACTTCGTTCCCGAAACTTGTATAAGTATTTATTAATCTTGAATAAATAAAATAAATATTTAGTGGTATATACCAAGTCGTGTTTTATTTAATTATATATTGTATTGTATATATATGTCACCACAAAGTTATAATCGTTCATTGAAGAAGTGAAGTTATTCATATTTACAGTAACAAAACAATCGTTCAAGTATATACCCTATTATGTATTGTGAGTCACTTATAGCAAATATATTATATTTAATGATACACTTGTGACAATAGGAAATTAAAAATTAATTAAATCGAAGTGACGGCTTCCAAGCTGTGATCCTTTGAACGCCAATACCGTGGGAAGTGTTGATAGAGAATGACCGGCATCACGTTGGCTTGCTGCTTGTAAGCTGGACTTCTCGTCTTACGCCACGATGTTGAGAATCTAACGATAACTGGTAATGGTTCTTCTGATAAACACACCACTAGTGTCAATTTTTCGAAATTTTATTGTGTAACTTTTAAAAAATTTATTAATAAATGATAACATTGTTTACTTTCACTATTTGTTTATAACGATTAGAACGTTTTTATACTAACTCATCAACTTCAATAATGTTACCAATACTAAACTTAAGACTAAAGGTAATTAAGTCTTAAGTTTACTATGGACAGTGACAAACTCGTGCATACAGCAGCTATTAAAAACCCTCCTGGAAGA
Source organism: Agrypnia vestita (assembly GCA_016648135.1). Classification (NCBI taxonomy): domain Eukaryota; kingdom Metazoa; phylum Arthropoda; class Insecta; order Trichoptera; family Phryganeidae; genus Agrypnia; species Agrypnia vestita. Next base: position 73,889 of record JADDOH010003519.1, read on the forward strand.
TGTCCACCGAGAATACCACCTAAAAAAGATGTAGCAGCGGCTGGACCTAATCATCCCAGGAGGTCATAATTTTCTGTACCACAGATTTACACATCTAACAAAAAAAATGAAGAAGAAGAGTTTAAAATTATTAATTTCAAATGGTCTAGTCTGATGGAGATACGTTTTTTTATTACTTCTTCAATATTAGCAAAATAATAACTCTTTGGTAACATTATTTATATAAATAATAAGAAAACAATACATGAAACCATTATTAATTGAATTATTCATATGTTTTGGGGGCGATGGGATACAACAGTGTATAAAGTTTAGAAAAAAATTAAATTTGATGTATAGACATTGTGTACGTTCTTTTTATTTATATATTATAATAATTTATGATAACAACACCGCATCTTTACATCCCAATTTGTCGGCCGCCTCTGGTCGACGACGTGACAAAGCGACCACGCCGGGCCCGTGTACACAGGGCGGCCACCCTGATTGATAAGCCGTCGAGGGCGGGGACCTTCCTGAAAAGATGCGCCGGGAACGGAAGGGTCAGGGCACACAGGAAGCGATGAAATCAATCACGCTTTCAGCCAGCGGCACCCGACATGTCCGCGCCATTGTTAAAATGTCAACCAATATCTTGCCGGGACCTTGTCTCGATATAGAACAGGTGTATGGAGGTAACTGACAGCTGACAGGTTGGCAGATTAAATTATTTAAATTTATAAAAAAAATACTATGTATTAAGGCACTATTTATTGAATTATCTATATTTTCTTGATAAAAATAATACAGACTAAGGGCCATTTTTCACTACAATAATAATAATTTTCACGTTCGTAACACCACAGTATACCCAGAACAGTAGTTTATCTCCGGCCTGTCGGCGAGTTATTAGCCTACTCTTGTGCTGACGCTAGGGTTGTCACTTTACTCGTAGCGTCTGAGATTCCGACGCATAAGGTAGACACGAAACCAGAAAATTAGAAATTAAAATTAGTAATTAGTATACCTAGTTTCTGCACTTAAATTGCAAGAACGCTGATTAACATCAACGTAGACTTTTAAAAACTCGCAGTCTTTGTGATAATCAACACACCTTTTTAGTAAAGTACCACAAATATAAAAAAGGCATTTTTTTCAGGAAGCGCATTTTTTTTCTAAGGCGGCGGCTGCGAGCGCGAATGGCACCGAAGGCACGGCCCTTACTGCTGCCGCCTTATGCCCCCATATTTTATGTCAATGTGTGCGTCACGGTGCGTGCGTACACGGCGCCGAGCACGCACGCACACATTCTAATGCGGCCAGTTTGTATGAAGACGTATTACTGTTCTTAGTATAGGTACTGTGGTAACACCATATAACTGAGCTTTTGCATAACATGCTACAAAACATTATTCGAAATGTTGAATTGGAACTGATAACCACGCCTTTTCTGCGCACAGCAAAGAAAGTGCGTTTGCGCACATTCTTTTGATTGCGGTCTAGCTGTAGCTACAAATATTTAAACGAAAGATTTTCCATTTTGTAAAAATTATTTCGTAGAGTCGTCGATTTTTAAAAATTGTTTTGATTTGTAAACATATTTGATATACCAAAACACAAGTACGCGGAAAAATTAATACCTTGAATTTCAAATTATTATATTTCTCACAATATTTTGGTATGAATGTTCTGAGAATAAACAATTAATTACTGGGTTTTTATTTATACATACAGGTATCAGTGAGGGAGATAATCAAGTGAAACTTCTATAATTTATTATATTTCTATTTAGTTCCCTGATTTCCTATATTAAATATAATTATTATTTCATGAGAATTTTGCCTACACCCACTTAGAATCAATTATTTCAACAAATTAAAATATAAACTAATAATGTTTATTACTTTTGAAGGAGAATGATAATCTGATACGAAACACAAAAAAATATTCTAATAAATTTGGCTTTAAAGTGAAACAAAAATAATTCCGAGAAAATCAAATTTAAATTCCGTGACAAACGAAATTACTTTTCATTCATTCGAGATGTGGATAAACAACATTTACAGATCATTACCAAAAATAAACAGAGAATAAAAATCGTTAAAATATCACAGTTTTCCAAGAAACATTTAAAAAAATAGCACAAAAGAGATGATTTAAAATTAAATTACCTTCATCTTTGATCTGTTTTCAGACATCGCATTTTTCCTTATTGACTTAAAAATAATTGTAAGCTAATAATATAATACTTTTGACCAGTTCCAAAAATTTAATCCAGATCATGTGCAATTGTGTACATGAACCTTATTTTTCCATTTTTTTTAACCACAAGAATTGTAATTTTTTACGTTTACAAAGCAATTTTATTTGTGGCATATGTTTTTAACATATATGATATAGAAAGAATATTTGTCTAGTATTTTAACGCACCATCTTCCATTATCATCATCTTAATCCTCATATTCTAGGAGAGGCAGGCTTCCAAAGATTTGACGCAAGAGGGTGCCATCTTTCCCGTGTATTCTGTCACTCCATTTCTGAGATAGGTTTGCATGTTTTAACAAAATGAAGACTAGAAATTATCATTATCTTCATCCTCTTGTTCTAGTAGGGTCAGAGCCCAATGAATCGACAAGGTAATTCCACATTCCCCAGTCTTATTCCGTTTCCGTATTTATTAACCAGTCAAGACCCATTCTGTTTTCATACACTTTTTTTGTTGCTTCTACCAGCTTAATCTGTCGCAATCCACCGGTTGGTTTTCTTCCGGAGCTGCCAAGAGCATATTTGTAGGTACTCATTCCTCTGGTATTCTAAGCACATGTCCAACCCACCTCTTTAGTTATTTCTTTTTATGGAGGAGTAGGGGCTCCATGCTGAATGTGTTTCTTATGTCGGAACTCTATCTCTGTCCACTTGTGTTACTCCCGCTAGCCCCCTTAGAAAACTCATCTCGGTAGGCTGGTTCACTCTCATTCTCTGCACTAAGATCCAAATTTGATTGCCAGATATTAGGGTGGACATGTACACAGATTTGAAAAGAGTCAGTATTGTCTTGTTACTTAGCTCGGATTTTCTTATTACCACTCTATACAGAGAACGTAGAATGCTGGCCGCAGCTTCGATTATTCTATCTAGTTCCCACCCCAAAGTATTTGAATTTATCGACTCGATTCAACTGCGTCCCACGTTTATCGATCGAGCGCCATTCTTGGTATCTTCCTAAGACCTTTACCTCTATTTGGGCAGTACTAATCTTCATCCCAACTTGAGTGCATTCTTCATTGAAGCAATTAATCCACTCCTACCGGTCCTTTTGTATGGGGGCCAGCCTTGCTATGTAATCCGCGAAGAGTAAGGAATCGATTTCAACATCTCCAACTCTCACGGCCCTTGTTGTTCGGCTTCTCCTGTCCATATAAAGGGTAAATAGAATTGGCGAAAGTGGGCTACCTTGTCTTAATCCTACTCTTCAAATCCTTTTTATTTATTACTAGCTGGTCGTAGCCGTCGTTGCACGGTTTAAGGATTAAATTTAAAATAAATTTTTGGGGGGAAACAAAGCTTCCATTATTTTGCAAAGCATCTAATTAAAACAATGTTTTTATTTAATCAAGGCTGGGTTGTATAGGATGTCTAAGGAAAAAATCTGGCCTATTTTTTCTATCGCGAATATGCATGCAAAATTTGAGTCCAATCAGTCAAGCGGTATAGATTTTTGCAGAAAATGGATCTGGGGGAGGGGATGGGTTAGAGAAGAAAGAGGATATGTCACCTTTATTATCCGACTGATCCTTAATATATAAGTATATAAAATTTGGGTCAGATCAGTAAAAAAGTTACAGATTTGCATGTAAAATATATCAGAGGAAGGGGGTGGGGCAAACGGTGAGTGGGAAATGTCACCTATGTTACCCACCGGTTTCCTAAGAATATGTGTCAAAATTTGAGTCAGATCGATCAAACGGTGTAGATTTGTACAGAAAATATATATGGGAAATGGGGTAGGGTAGAGAGGGAAGGGGAAACGTCACCTATATTACCCATCTAGTCCTAATGAATACGTTTCGAAATTTTGAGTCCGATCGCTCGAATGGTAGAGATTTTCATTGAAAATATGTCATGGAGAGGGCAGGGGAAAAAAGGAAATGTCGCCTATATTGTGTGCATAAATTAAGTCGAATTGGAGAAACGGTGTAGATTTGTATGGAGAACAGATAGACAGATATTGAGTTTTTTACTTAGAGATTTGTAGAAATATGCTGTTATTTATGTGTATATATATATTTATTTTTTTATTCATAAAATCCTTGTTATACAATTTATTTTATATAGCTAATTTGTTATTTGTTATATGTTAAGTGTTATTTGTTATAGTTTGTCAACACCAATGTAGGATAAGTTTGTAGAATATAATGAATATATTGGTGGGCGGAAGAAAAAAATATATATATAATGTTCGTGAAACAAAGTGTATAGTATGTGTAGAAAGAATATAAATCTAATAAAAAACAAAGTATGAAGTAGTATAAATCTAGTAAAACAGAGTAAGAAGAATAAGACTAGTAAAGAAAACAGAGTAAGAAGAAGTATGGAAGTGGTGTTAACTTAGGGTTGGTCCGGAAGTTTATTATGTATTTGATGTAGAAAGGAAGTGTACATTATTTTCGTTATTTACTTATTAAGATTTTTATTGTCAGTTAAGATTTTTTTATGTACTATTAATATAAATAGCTTATCAATTTCTTTTTTGCCTTTTAATTGTAGCCAGTTTGTGATTTTAATTTAATTTTTGATTTTGGATAGGTTGAAATAAGTGGAATTTTTTTTATGTTGTTATATTATTTAGGTCCTAAGTATGCATAATTGTTTTATCCGTATGCTGTCTTTGGTCTCGGTTTTTCGTCTAGGTTGAGTATTCTCTGTCTATTATTATGATGAGATTTATGGTAAAGGGTAGATGTGTGAACATTATTTTTAATGTATGAAATGAGAGTTGATTTGACAAAAAGTTGTCCCATGTATATATCACTGTGAATTCTCTGAAAATATTGTTTGTAGGATAGGTAGGTGGTTTTTTGATTATAACTCGAAGCAGCGTTTTTTGTGCTGCAATTATAGGATTTAGGGTTGTTTTGTATATGCCTCCCCAGCTCGGTATGCTATTATTTATAATTATTGATTGTACGAGTGCAAAGTATATTGCTTTTAGACATTGTTTGGATAGTACGTTTCGGATTGCTTTGAAAGGTTTTAAAGGTTTTAAAAGAATTCCAGTTATGTAGTCTATGTGATTTCCAATTTAGATGTTTATCAATTATATGTATATACATCGGAAATCTATTTGAAATTGTTGTGTTAACTTCGATACTGGTTCGATAATTAACAAGCACTTAACATAATAATAATACACAATCACTTAATTTAATGGAAGCGAACAGAGGTATAAATTGTAATATAATATAATCGACTGACGCAATTAGCGAAAAATCGACACCACCAGGTGGTATGTGTATTTTTTTATCTAGAAGTCCATCGTTACACCATTAAATTAAATTATTAATTTTTTAATATATAATTTACTTATAAAACGAATACTTTTACTGCGCGTAAGCTTACGGCTTGCAGTCCCGACGAAAAACGCTCAAAACTGTATTCAAAAGCATCACTGTAGTGAAATGAGAGCATTCTTTTCACTTCATATCTCAAAGCATAAATCTCTCAAACAATATAAATCAAACCGTTTCGATTTCGTTTCGTGCGCCCGTTTCAAATATATTTTCGTTGGGAAATCCCAGCGCGGAGAAAGACATTTCTCATTCCTTACGTTTGAGAATATATCTGCCAATAATAAGCCCGAACGCCTCAGATAATACCATCGGCACATCACCACGTGACCCATAACTCATCGTGCATCTAATAAATCTACGCCATAAATACTACAAAAAAATCTACGTGCTTCAGAAAAGACACCGATAGAACTTGGCTTTCAATTTTGCCTTAAAAAATGTTTACATACTACTTTTTGTTTAAAGCAATTCAATGAAGTAGGTATTTGTTATGTTATTTAAATGTTTTCAAGTAACACAACGAACACATTTGCATCTTTTCTAGTATTAAAAATATACCTTTTCTTTTATTTTGATCAATTTCAAGTTGCCCTGCATTTTAACATAGTCAGGATTGCCCCGGAACAAACGGCCGGCCGCGTGACGCATATTACAGAATTTACTGTAATTACATTACTTTCTATGGTAGTCTACAAATAAAATAATATTTCATCATAGATAAATAAACTGACATCATAAAAAATCGTTTATTTTAATCATTATTAGTCTTTTTAATCTTTTGCATAGACAAAGATTTTTACGCGCGATTGTCAAATTTTTGGACATGACTGATTGAATAGATCTCCGCCTATGTTCAGTATTTTGAAACAGGGCAAACAAGTAGTCAAACTGTTGATAGCAAACTATTGTTTTGAATCATTCCTTAAATTGTTAACGCTAATAATAATAATACTTATCTTTATTTAAATCTCGGAAACCATAAGTAGTGATTATGTTGGACTGCAAAATATTTTATATTGGACACTCTTCACATTTATTTAAATCTTAGAAAACTATAAATAAAATTCTAATTATTTATTTATTTACTAGCTGTAATCCCTCAAAAATGAGGTAATTTTACACATAGGTTCCATAGGAATAAGTATTTATTTCTTTATTTAAAAAAAGAAAGGAAAAAAGAATAAAAAAATTTACTATAAAGAAAAAAAACATATGTTTATGTAAATAAAATGGAGGGTTTAATGCCAGTTGGCAATTTCTGCCAAACCGCTACAGAGTTTCGTATAACAATTGAAACATATTTCCGATACCTATACAATATCATAGTGACAATAACTCCACGATTGGTCTTACTGAATTTTAAAAAATGCTTTAGATTACATGTACTAAATTGACTTTGACCATTCACTCACTATACCTAATCTTCTCTTCCTCCACCCCTATCCTTACTCCTACCTCCTCATCCTTTTTCTCCCATTATTTAACTCATTTCTTGATATACTTTTTTTTTTTCAAATTCGATTACTTACCATTATTCATTCTTAACATTGTTTGTTGCTAACTACTATTCATTAATTAATTCAAAATAATTAACTTAAAAATATCGTATCCAACTTTGTTCTTAACATCTGTGAATCTTTTTAATTGGTCTATGAAATGAACACTATGCTTTTACATTATATGTTTAAAAAAACTGTTAAGATTCAATTAATAAATAAATAAATTTAAAAAAAAAAAACAAGATGAGGAGCATTGATTTTCCCAAACAACCATTATCATAATCAGGCAACAATTAACTTGTTAACAAAATATTTTGCGCTCAATCTGACACCATATCCCGTATAAACATAAAAAACACAGCATAAGACAAATAATCATAAAAACCAAAAAATCACGCACGAACGCTGTTGATGCGTAATTTCAATCACTATTTTTTATAAAATTGTTTTTAATAATTTATAAATTGTAAAAGCTCATTCCAAAACAAAGTATAATTTTATTTAAGTGACTTTTTATGTTTTTGTGTGAATGAATGAATGTGAAGTAGTGATATGATATGCTATAAGTGGATATGGTTATATGGTTTATACAAAATTTACTAGTTTATTTTTAAAATTTAATAAAAAATTTCGTCTTGTAAGCTTACGTCGATATTTTTTATGTTTTTTCTCACTAATATAGGATGTAAAGTCAAATATTATAGGAATTCAGGTCATGCAGTATACAAAAATAGAATTGACTGCGTCCAATACCGCTTCTCAAGGCATTATTTCCGCTCTTTTTTCATGTAAGCAGTGAAAACTCGAAGAGAAAAAATTATTTAATATACAGACATAAACTTCCCGTAGAAATGTAACGGATTCTATAATATTATTTAAAATCATCAAACAACCTAGTTGATAGTCCTGATCTTCTCCAATGCCTATGATTTCAATTCCAACTTCCAATTTTAATTGGAATTTCTGCAGGGTTTTTATCATTTTATTTAACTTGTATTGAAACGAATGAATTTTTCGTAATCGGTATAAGTTATTGTAATTATAGTTCAACGTTTTATAAAAAATGAGTCAGAAATGTTGAAAAAAATTCAAAATTGCAACTCCATAACGATTGATATAAAGGTCATTGTTGCTAGAACATTTTAGAATCATAATCAAGGCGGGAATTCACCTGTCAAGTATTGTAGACTTGTTACACCCCGTAAATCACTAACTATCAGCAGTAAAAAGTTCATAATTGGTATTATCTGCTTTTTTATAATCATATATATTTTTTAACTTCTTCAAAAACAGCAAAATAATTTTGTGGTGACACTATTAATAAGATTAATAAATAAAATAAAAGTTTTCACCACTTTTGTATTGAAAAATATCAACATGTTTCAGAGTCTATGTCCTCTTCGTTTACAATTTAGTTTACTATTATATTTTATCCTGACGAAGGAGCCATGGGCTCTAAAACATGTTGATATTTTTCAATACAATAGTAAATAACACAAATATTTTTATTTACTATTTATTTTCCGAAAGATAAGATGAATATATTGGGAAGGTGCTTTCAGATATTTGAAAAATAAAAATATTTACCTGTTAAAACTCAGATAGTAAGAGAATAAATTAGTCTTTGTTTTGAATTAGCGTAAAACATTGGATCCAGGGTAGATAGATCCAAACGCATTAGTGAATCAGAGCAGAAGAGGGAAATTACATGAGAGAGACAATTCTGGTAATTGAAAGTTGAAAAGAATTTGAGACTACGATTGTACATACCTGAAAAAAGTATATTTTAATCAAATGCCAGGGTGTATATTGGTTTAATGGAGTGGATTCGGGCCAGAGATCGGGTCAAACTTAATCTTAGTTAGACAGTAAAACTTTAGTTTTTTGTCACTTTAAATAAATACAGACGTCAGAAAAAGTACCAAGATTCCTTTTAATTTCACGAACTGACATAAACTTCCTCTCCCATGGAAAAGCGAAATGACACAATTCCACTGTAAGAGGCTGTTCTTAAATACTTCACATCGGAGAAAAGAATGGGGTTTTTTCCCATTAAGTGCTAGTGCTGTTGAACTCTCCTGCGGGAACAGCCTCCTCCGGGAACGCTGCGTTTGCGAGCGTTCGCCCAAGCATAAGATTTCGAAAAACTTTGCGCCAACTCGCGAGAGAAAACTTTGCGGGAAAATAAAGTTTTAAATATTACTTTGGCTCGGATTAAGGATTCGATATATTAGCAACATTATTTCCGAAGGCGACCGATTAAATGGAGCGTGTCGCGCAAGAGCGGGAGAAGGAAATAAACATTTCACGATTAGTCTCGGAAAAATTCACAATTAATTTTTTATTCCGTGTCATAAAATAAAATTAAATCTCTCGTTACAAATTACTTAAATCTAAAAAGCAGTCTGCCAAAATTGATCTTCACTGACATCTAGCGGATTTAATAAGAACTGCTTTAAGAACTGCTGCCGATACCTACTGGCATTATGTGAAGGAAATAAATACATTTAATTAACTTTCCTAAGAGATAGAAGAACAAATTAACGCTTTAAATATCTCTCTAGTATTTTAAATAATTGAAGAGATTCATCTCATTACAGACTAAGTCCAAAAGAATTATATGAATTAAATCACATATAATTTAAATCAAGAAAGCCGCTTAATTTCTATCATCGACATTATTTCTACAATAGATAATGCCTTTTTATATTATGGTTCATTTTTATAAAGAAATGTTTAAAATTTTTTTCATTGTTTCATTATTTGAGAATATTCTAGTCAATTATGTACGGTAGACAACCGATTATTTGGGGTAGCTTTAACCGGTTTGCGGATTAACCTGGGTAATAAATTGTTCGTTTTTTCCATTTTTTTTTATAATTTCGAAATTCTTTGTAAAATTTAATACCTTTACTGTAAAAATATATTATTTCTGTAAAAATAAAATTATAAAAAAATTCTATCAATTAAATAGACGTACATAAAATATAACTCATGAAGTTATGAATACGAAGATTTACGATATTATAAGCATTCCGAATCACAAAATTTTGGGAATCATTTTCAATAGCGCCGCGAGTATAATTTTTCATATAAATACGCGTCTTAGTGGTATATTTTAGACTTATATGCTTTAACATTCTCTTTTTTTGGCGCATATTTTTTTCAATATTTTGTAAGCGTTTTAACGTGTGCATAAATATAAAACAAATACTGTCGTAAACATTTTGATGAAGAAGAACGGGTTTTGTCAAATTTCAAATGTCAAATAAGGTGAAAAACTGCGAAAGCATTGACAGCTGCTGAGTTTCAAATTCACAAGCAAGATTTATAATTTAGTGGTTCTAATTATTTTCCCATTTTTTTATCTTACTAGTTACCCGTCAAAAATGACGGAACATTGGTTCGCATCTTTTCTAACCCCTAGTATATGGTGGCGTAGATAGCATTCTGCGCTAGCATTCGAGTGGCCGAGGTTCGCGTCCTACTTCTAGCCGTTTAATTTGTTTTTTAGCCGTGAATTCGAATGAAATTGCGGACATTACACGAAATTCGGACAGACGGACAGACAAAGATATTATTTTGTTTTATTTTATATGTCCAATAAAATATTTTCGTGCCATGTAGCGTTTTCACTTGTGCGATTACATGTACTTGTTTAGAATTTGTAGTTGTGTGTTTTTAATTATTTTCCAATTTTTTTTAAAGAATATTTTTGTTTTATTTATCTGTCCCAGAAAATCGAGAGCCTACTATATTATTACACCGACTACTATTTGAAATCCCAAGAATTAAATTGTAGTCGACAGTTTTAAAAAATAGTGACGAATGATTTGGGAATTGGATCAACAAGAAAATAATTTGATCAATAAGAAAATAATAATAATAATAAATAAGAGAAAGAAAGAGAAAATGTAGATGACGAGTATTGAAGTACAGAGTAAATTAACAGGCAAACCAGATATTATTGGTCCTCCTAAAAGCCATATACATCACGTATGTTTATCAAATGTCATGGCGAAAAGATGTATGAATATAATTTAGGCAATTTTATTTTAAAGAAGTAAATATATATGTAAAACAATTCATTAGTTTGTTACATGAAACTTTGTGAGTTAAAATAAATTTATGTAATGTAATAATTTTAAAATCAATAATGTAATAATATATTACAAGTAATACTTTTATAAATAAAATAATTAACACTTATTTTAAACTGCACTTAGTACTTTTCTTTTCAGGACAATCAATGTACTTAAATTAATGTTCAAGTATAGACATATTAGTTATGGCAGCAGGGGGTTAAAAGGGATGTGGGTACAAAATTAAATTATTACAAAGTAATAATAATGGAAACAGGTTTGAGAGAAGGTTAATTACGAAGTTTATTTCATGGTTTATAATATCAATATTTTTATTAATACTTTTCCAAATTTCTAAGATTTCTAGGTTATCCAAGTGAAAACTCTCAGTGTATGTAAATGTGTTATTTTTTTAAACCGGCAATTTCGTCGAAATAGTGATAAGATTATATTTGTGGTTCAAAAATTCTGAATAATTATTATGGTTAAGAAAGTTTTGCCTATCCTTACAATTTATGGATAATAATATTAAATTTTCATATACTCGCACTTTTTGTTTGAAATATATATTTTTTAATTTGTTATTTATGTAAAATGCTGGCTCCAATACTTTTAAAATTATTTTTTTTCTTAAATATACCTAATAATTTATTATTAAAAATTTCATTCAAAAAATTATTTTTTTGTCCAAACAGAAAAATGTACAAAACAACATGTATTCTTATCAAATTAAATTTAAAACATTTTGCATATTCTCCTCTGCCCGTCATCATAAAACATGTTGTGTTTTGTTTACTTACAGTTAACACCTTTTCACTTACACCATAATATATTCCTCGTATATCTCGGGCTATCCCTGTCATTCCCCAAGCTGCCTCCTCACCCACCCCTCTTACCATCTCTCTTTAGTCTGCTCATTACTCAACGGGAACCACTCATTTGTTTTCCTCATTTCCGTGTCGTTTGGCTGACGCTACGCCGGTCGTAGTGACGTAGCCGCTCCTGGGTCGTGTCGCCGTCGCTGTAGGCGCGTCGGGTCGTAGCGCCTCCGTCGCACCGTAGCGAACGGTTCTCTTTTTAATGAGTACGCTATAATTGAATTCAACATAATATCCTTCCTTTATGCAGCACAAAAATTATACCTTTACCCAGAACGCGTATTCACTACACATTTCAAGTGGGTTTTTGTGTGACGTGAATATCGGTGAGACGGAGCTATATATTAATAATGTTTGCATCTATTTTAGAGCTCTCGCTAAAGCTCATTCAACTCAACACAAAGGACATGAATATTTAAATGAAACTTTGCGAAGGAAATTTTAGATCAAAATAGAAACACTCTAAGACATCTCCCACGAATAGATAACAAAAAATTAGTAAATTTATTATTTCGGAGGTAAGTTTTTAGAACTCTATAATCACACATACATATGAAATAAAAACACTCGTTTTTCAGTTCTTCTTGTTTAATTTTCATGAGACGCGTTTTGCAACAACTTATATTTATATGAAAACAATCGAAAAGGACAACAATATGTTTTTAAGAACTTATGTATTTTGGCACGGTTCTAAGAATTATTTTAATCAAAAAAAATTAATTTATGAAAGTTTATATACATGGGGAGTATAAAAGTAAAGGCAGATATATAAAAAAAATAAAAAAACGTTTTGAATGCATTCACCGAGGATTTCTAATTAATAATGTACTGAGTTATAGATTTTATATCTACCTAACCCTTCAAAATCATGTTTCCTATAAATTTATATGCTATGTTTCCTATAAAGTCTCTAATTCAGTACTTTATTAATTATTTATCCTCGATGACCGCAATAATTTTTTTTCGATATTGCTGCCTTTGTTTTTTAACCCCACATATCTGTTCGTCATCATAATCATTCTAGGCTTTTTTAGGTCCTCACTTCTTCAAAGTACACATTTACCAGTCTCTGCACTGGATTACTTCAAACAAATTGCTAACGCCAAGAATGGATAATTTTTTGTAAACGTTGTCCTACCAACACATTTTGAATCTGCCTAGTCTTCTTCTTTGAGTTAATTATTGAGTAGCATTTTTGGTCTCGCACGGCGTAAGTATTCTATGACCTTATTATCCGGTTTTACAAATGTTGTGACTGTTGGCATTTCATATGTAGGTTGAATGTTTCTGGTTTTAAAACCTAACTCACACTGATCGTATTAAAATATTCTCCTGAGGGTCCTCCTTCTATCACAACCTCTAGTGTCACTTCATCTTTCTTTGTCATTCCTTCATGGTCTATATTTCTTAAGCATTTCAACAAGTTTAAAAATATCTTCAGCAAAACATAGTTTCACATTGAGACAATTCAAATGCAAGTTGAAGATTCATCGGGTTTTAACTCACGCACTCTTGTGGTTTATTTTAAACTTAAAAAGTAGTTTATTATTCAGGATTGAACGAGAAACTAACCGGAAGACGCAATTTCCTACAAAAGAGGGGATTAATTGTAAATTTATTCGAGTTTAACGCACTTGATATCCCTCGAAGTTCCGCCCTTGATGTTTTATGGAAGTTCATTATGCAGAAGCGCGTGTAAGAGAAATTCACAACTTAATAATTCGGCAGAAGAATTGGGCAGACATACTCTTCATTATTTTAGCTGAGCTTTTTTGTGAGTAATCAATAAGTCTCATAATTCATCAATAAACAATGTATTTTTTTACATCAATAATTCATTTTTAAAAAGAACTCTGTGCCATGTATAATATAATTAACCTTCGGACATTTTTATGACAATAATACAAAACAAACTATGATCTCAATATAATCAACGGTAGCCTTACGAATGAAGATGTTATTCATTCGGATGAATGATAAAAGAAACATTTAAAACAATGAAAAATCTAATCTTACCAGTACATCAGATATGTAATCGGATCTGCAGATATCCGGATAACTGTCTTGTCTTGCACCTTACAATGAAGAGAAATTTGAAGAATGCAATGAAGAAAAATGCCCTGGAAAAAGGACAAGATTATGACTAATAAACCTCAGCCAGTCGTCCGAACAGTCTATTGGGGAGTTTTTTCAGGTCGCAGAAAGAAAGTTATTATAACCGACATGAAAGCCAACGCCCGTTGGACAGATAGAAGAATGAGAAGAAGATAAATAAAATCCAAGCTCTCCTGTACTACCATGGTGTAGAGAGCAAGTAATTTTTACGGCGTTAATGTCACATTAGAATTTAAATTTTTAATGTCACATTTAAATTTTTTATTTCATTTACTGCGCCTAAAAGGAAAAAATCTGATAATCATATGTTGAAATGTTTTTGACGTCTGAAAGTCGAGCCTGGATTTGCCGGTGGCACACATTAAAAAGTAGGAATATTAAATGTCATGTAGCTACTTAAAATATCTTGGATTTTACTCTGGGAAAGCTTTATTCTGCCTTCATGTCTCTGAGTCATGGCTTTCTCTCCATTTTAAATCATCACCATTTTTTACTCGGATGGTCGAAATTTGATATTACTCTATTTAAGATTTTTCTTTGTTAAAAAAATTATATATTGAGAATATGAAACATTTCAACAAGAATTGTTGTATTAAATTTAAAAAAATATTTTGAAATAACTGAGTAGTACTCTACTAGAATAAACAAAAACTAAGAAATAATATACCTACCTACTGTTTGTTTTTATTACAAAAAAAAAATTACATTCATATATTTTTAAATACTTTGTCAGCGGTTATTTCATAGTTTTGAAGATAATAATGTATTAAAGTATATTTTAATTTCCTTGTTGTCACGATAATTGAATAAAATTCATCGGCAGTAATACATATACACAATGATCAATCTAAATGTTGGATTGTGTTATTCTATTGCGAAGTTGATGTGTAAATAATATGAGCTTTAAATATAAAGTTTAAATTTAAGGCAAATCCTTAATAAATTACAAATAAATTATGAATAAAAGATGATTAAAAAATATTATAGAGGAAGACATACATAGAGTTTTTAAATCAATATTATTTATATATATATATGATATTTTTCAAATTATTACCATTACACAACAAAATTCCTGAAAATTATTTAAATTTTTACTCCTTTTTAGATCAGTTTTTAAATATTCAGAATATTTTGAGTCTGTTCAAAATTTTCAAGAACTTCGTACTGCATTTTATCATCCAAAAATTCATAGATGTGGTGGTCTATCATGGGTGGAATTGGGAACGTTATATTGTGTAAAGTGATCATTTAAGCCAGCCATACCGTAGAGACTTTCCCATACAAATACAATGTCGTATCTATAAGCCATCTATAAAAAAATTCAGTTTTGTGATCTTGTAAATTTTAACAAACTGAACATATTTTGAAAAAAATATTAGCTTAATGTATAAAATGAAACTTAAATAAAAAGCTATAAAATCAGATGTTATAATATTAGTTAAATCAACAAAATCAATTTCATGGTTTGAGCTGCGTCTTCAAACTCGTATTAAAGGTAATAATATCTCGAAACTATTCTCTTAGTCTTCAATAGAACTTGTATCATAGACTAACTAAAGCCACATTCAAAAGTTACGTTCCTTGTAAACATTGATTTTAGCGGCAAGTTCAGAACATGTTTCGCTTTAAAGGAAAAAGAAGCGGTTCACGGAGTCGGTACGAAACGGTGAGCTGAGTAAATATTATTTGGTTGGTGTTTTCCGACAGTTTCTAAGGAATTTCCCTACATTCATTTTAAAAACATATAACAATTAACATAATATTTATCTTATGCAAAACCTGTATTTTATGCAAAATATTTTCATGTATTCAATTATGTGCTGAAGCATTTTCTAGGGTATCTATTAAAAGTTTTTTCTTAACAGAACTCGACTTTTGAAATAATAATTTTATCTTCAACTTATTTCGACGTGTAATCGAATTATATAATCTACCGCGTTTCAATTTTAACTATAATTTTTTTCAATGTTAAAAACCATAAATGACTGACGTATGAAGCTGCTTTGAAATTGTAAGTCATGGAATCTTTCAATAATTTAAAACGCAGAGGTTTCAATGACTACAAGGGAGTTGATAGTATACGAATGAATGATAGTATGTGAAGAGTATAATGTCCTCTAGGATATATAGGAATGCATGGATATATAGGATGTACAAGAAATGCCAAAAACAATGTAAGCTCGCTGTTGAAATAGATCAAGTCTTAAGTATTTTAAAAGTTTACGTGTTTTGTAATAGAAACATAATAATAAATCATTTAAAACTTATTAAAATTAAGTTTCTACATATCTAATTCATTATTTTTACCTTCAACTTGGACTATGAACGCACCGTTGATTTCTGTTTTTTCGCTTTTTTCTGAAAAGATTCCTGTCAACGAGTCAATATATTTTTCTTTTGTGTCTATTTTGCTCCTTACAAAAAAATATATAGGATGTCTTGAACATTTTCAACTCATTATCAAAGCAGGAATTCACTTGTAAAGTTTTTGCTACACGGTATGAGACATTCTATATATATATATATATATATATATATATATATATATATATGACGAACTACTTTCTGGGGGAACCCGCGTCAAATAGTCATGAAAATGACTTTTACACTCCCGTCGTTTCGAACAGGTAACACTGTTCATTTTCAAGGGGCCTTTTATTTCGAGTCCTGCCCAAAACCGGACGAGTTAAACCCGAATGTTCAGGGCAACAGCCAGAACAAAGCGAATTAAAAATACTAATAGGTGCTAAAAGTTATTGATTATTTATATTATATATATATATATATATATATATTTTTTTTTTATTCTACTGACCGTTTTTTAATTCTACTGACTTTCTAACCGTAGGTTTAGATCACTATCACTGAGACATCTAGGATAATACTGTACTCTCAATTATTCACATATTTTAATTGTGGGCTATAAAAGCAAAGTCAGCAATATCCAAAATTATGTTTACTATAAATTTGTAGGCTATTTTTTCAATAAAATCTCGAATTATAAATTACTAATACTCAACTACTGCATTAATTTTTTTTAGATTTATCTGGCTTTACTTTTATACCCCACAAATTAACTATCGTTTCCTCCCCTGTACTTAATTATTTTTACGTACAGCCTGATCTTGACAGTTTACGCGTGATAAAACCTCAACTCTGAACAAAAATACTATATCGATTTTAAAAATCACAAACCCATTTATCTACATATATGTGGGGGTCTATTTTTTGCGTGTTCCGATATTAACACGAATTAATTCCTCCAGTTTGACACAAAAGAGATAAATCACCAACAAAATTGCAGCCATTAATTGCAGGCTTACTCGCTTGCAAGCCAATATATTTACATTACAACATTGTAACAAAGACCTCATATTTTATAACCGAATCTTGTTAATCCTGATTTGATGTACTGCGAGTACACGTGACGTCACGGAGGGTAGACATTATGAATGCCACGTAATAATTTCCGTTCGATTGGCCCGGAACATGATGGGCAGTTTGCGGAAGATAGATCAATCATGATTCTATTGATGGAGAACCCCGTCAGCGCTGATCCTGCGGAACAAATCCACCAACCAGCTTCCGATCCATACATCCATTTTTACAAAGTCTCTGTGGTAATTCTTTATCTTGGGTGTCTTTCCGCGTCGTTTCGCATTTATCTTTAAATTTTGTCATTTAATAGAAAAGACCAAAAAAACTGAAGTTATTTTTTATTTAATCACATTTTACTTGTAAATCATAAACCACCAAAATATAAAGACATGAACTAACGTTAATTTTTTGGGACATAGTTTGGTTGGTTCCAATACATTAGACTTGTTTAAAAAAATTACTAAGTGCTGGTAAATTTTATGAAAAGGTAATAGTATTATTCATAAAAAGTATAATATCTTAGCAAATAAATAAAAAACGTTCTTATTTGAAGAGTCACGGTTTGGAATTTAATTTTTAAATTAATAAACAATTTATTTTATAAATAAATAGGTTTTGTTTACTAGAGGATTTAATTATGCAAGAAAAAATTTTAACAGCATTATAAACGGGTTTTAATTATATGCAACGGGAGACATGCTTCCGCTATGACCCAATTCCCAAAATGATTAATTTTATTACCTTACGCACGATGCGATGGAAAAGTTTAACTATAGATAGGTAGGTACACGAGTAATTATAATGATTATTATTCATTTTTTATGTGTATTTAATGTGACATGTGGATAAGTATGTAATCTTAATATTAAACATTTAATAATCCATACATAAAATGATGATAATACCCCGGTATACATTAGCAAAACGTAAACAATAACAATAATAGAATATTTAATTAGCTGCGTTCGTCGGCATATTTAGGGTACATTTTCACTCCGGCCAGAACGGCCATTCGATTTCGCTAATATTCATTAGAACAATAGGCGAGAGTACTCAACAATTTAATGCTCCGTACCGATTCCTGGCAAACACTAACAATGCCTAATAATACACCATTGAATCAACGTTACCCTCAATTTATTTCACAGTGTAATGCTACCCCGACATGCAATAATAATCACTAATAAGTATTAAATTTAAAGTGCCCCACGGGAGAAATGTGTTCGTGAGCGAAGTTGTGAGCTGTATCGTGTAATTAACTACAATTTGGCTATTACTATTCGGGTTGTTGCCAAGTTATACGCCTTTGTATGTCACTCTTACGCCCGTCCAATCTTTCATACGTGACAGGTGTTTTCTTTGGGGGATATAATTTTTTTTTAACTCATGAAAATCTGATATTAAAACTTATAACGAGACTCTCAGCTATTCTTTTTATTTTATTTAAATAAATAAATAAATGTTTGCATTATCTGTCAATCCCACTGAAATGCCAATACATTATATGAGACCAGTATTAAAAAATTACAATTTTTGTTTTCAACAATATCTATATAATATATTATATATATGTATGTATTTTAATTTAAGATTCCGCGAATGATCTATCTATGTTTATATATTACGAGTATTTAAACCGTTTGACCGATCTAAATCAGATAGTGCATAGTCACTCTTTAGGACCCTGCACAATAGATTGACACCATCCCCCAACCTCTGGCCGCCATCCCTTCCACGATGTAAATGTATTTTGTATTAAATTCCTTTACTTCAATATTTGCATAATTTTCTGTCTTCTCGTAGCTGATACATCAATGCTATTCACTCCAAATTTTACATGGATACTCTTTAGACCTTTGCACAAAACAATGACAACCTCCGTCTTTCCTCTGGTTATTCTTCCCTCCTTTCGATATAAATATATATGTATTACATTATATGTCATTCCAAATTTTACAAACACACTCTTTAGGACCATTTTATATGTTATAATCATCCTATCTACATATCCGGACGTCTTCCTCTCTCCTTGCCTGGACCAAATTTTGTATACATAATAATTATTTGAGGATTCCCTCTAAGCCCCAATCTAAAATAATCCATACATCTGAATCCTGGGCAATGCCGGGTACGCTACTATATTTTATAATAAATAATAATTCTGCATTTATATGCAACATTTCTTTTCAATCACATCCAATTACGTTCAAGCTGTATCTTCAACGTCTAACAACAATTTTTCAATATCTATTACTATAAAACTCAATGTCTGTCTTTCTGTTCTCTATACAAATCTACACCATTTGTTCGATTCAAGTCACATTTTGTATCCTTAAGGCCCGGCGGGTAACATAGACGACATTTCCCTCCTCCCTTTTAGCTTTCCTCTCTCCGCGATGTATTTTCAATGCAAATCTATATCGTTCGACCGATCGGATTAAAAATTTGCAAACTTATTCTTTAGGACTCGGCGGGTAACACATGCTACACTTCTCCCCTCTTAACAATGGAACCTTTGTTTCCCCTCACAATCTTATTTTTCACTTAATCCTCAACCCGTGCAACGCCGGGTTTGAACAGCTAGTAATTCTATATAATTCATAGCTTTCTAGGTAAGCAAATTTTTATCAATGAAATTCTTAAAGTGCCATCAAAAGTTGTAATGTTTTAAATATTTTTTCTGGCCAACTGGCGTATGTATTATTATCTATATTTTTTATTGCAATTTACAATAAATAATAACATATCTAGCTAATTGTTTTGGAAAATATATAACAATTTAATTTTATATATAATATAAGACTTTCAAGAAAATAAAACTTGTTTTACATACGATTGAAATGTGAGGCGTTAACTCTCTGAATATATCGGTATGTATGCTTAACGTTGAAATTTCGTTTCCATATTATTTCTACCCTCAAATAATAAACATCAACAAACATTTTATAAGAATCTATTTGTTTATTTTCACTGCGAAATTTTTGTTGTTATTTCCAAAAACCTAAATAATGATTGTATTCCGTTTTAAGCTAAGTTAAATGAGAGCTTTGTGGACAGACGCTGTATGGGGGAGTACATAGTAAAAGGGAATTCGGCATCTGTTTTTAAGCTGAGCTTTTTTTCAAATTTCCCCTCCAATGCGCGGGGTGTGCTCTTGCCCCTTTTTTGTTTGCTTCAGGGATGTACAAGCATCCAAATAATATGACGAAAAGTGTCGACAAATTTAAATTATAAGTTAATGAAATTGCGATGATTGTGCTGTTTTCTTAAGCTCTGTATAGGATCGAATCATGGACTCTGATAATGGACCAAAGAAACGTGTTCGTCGCCTTTGACTGTAGAAGTCAAAGTGTGTTGAGGTGTAGTGTTGGTGCCATATGCTGCAAATACCGCGGATTCTGAGATGAACACATCCCTATATTCTTCAGGAACTCCGTACTAAAGAAAGGCTATCCACAACATGCAGAAAATTCTTTTGTACTATGACCATGTTGCTTGAAGAGAAGGAGACAACCTAGAAAAATTTATGATGGAGGTCAAGATATCGATCTCTGATTTTGAGACATTACTAAAGCCTCGCTACTCGTCGCTTTAAGCTCAAACAATGCCCAGGATCATGAAGAGTGGAGGAAGACTACTCATGCTGTAGAAGCAAATTAAATTATCGATCCTCAGTTATGAGCTCATTAACTGAGAGAGAGACAAAATTGTGTAAATATTGTCACGAGATGCAAAATTAAGAAAAACCGCAGTTAGTCAAATTTTTCCGAACAATATAGAAAATTCTAGAAATATTTGGAACACACGAAAATATACCAGAAACTTCTAAAAAAAGTCACAATTGACGCCATACAGAACATTTTTGTATGAATGTAACAGTGCTGCGATTTGATACACGAATACCACAGAAAGCGGGCGATCAGTGCGCGTGTTGGCCAGCGACAAATTACGATTGTATCTACCGGCGCAGTGTTCGATAAGTGTTCCGTAGCTATCAGCGCGACAAACGACTTGAATTAGAATTCCTTGTTACAAACAGATGATTCTCAATAGTGAGCGAATTACAAATTAGTTCTCCAGGTAAGTTTGTGTCCAGTGACTTTGTGGAATCGTTATATCGTCTCTCACCGCCGCGATCCCGCAATATTATAACATATATATGCAATACTAGGCCATTTTTATTTTACGTTTTTGAGTTACTATGTACCTACTCGCGGTTAAAATTCAATTTTGGTTGGATGGATGGGCAGAAACCACGTTTCCGGGCAGAATAATTATTATTTTTGTAAATTGGGCTGAAAATATATTAACAGAGCTTTTACCTTTGAAACATAATAATTCACGGCGGACAAATTTCAAACCATAAATTCTCACGTAATTTAATACGTTCACAGTTTTTTTTACATAATTGAAGTATTACTATACATGGTAGCCGTTAACTTGCGTACCGCCCCAAATGTCGATTTACCTCACACTCCCACAAGAGCAGCTGTTATATATATAGATTATATTGTTATATAATCGGGGTTTTCGATCATATATCTTAACCTGTAGTTTTATAGCATCACACCAGTTCTGCGGATGTAGGTAGAGAGATTATCTTTTAACTCGTAAAAATTCATTCATATTTTGATCTTGTACGCGTTGGTCTTTTTTTGAAGCTTCTTACGCAGCTGTCTTAACAAATTTTAGTTTCCCCAATAATCCAGAATTTTCGTGATGTCTAATGGGTGTACATTCGTTTATCCAATCCATCCGATTAACACATTTTACCTCAGTTTCTTCAATGATGGATTCTTCTTACGTCGCCCGGGTTTATGGCAATATTACCCCTAGATTTAGGATCCGATGTATCTCAGGACATCTCATTGTATATCCGAGATACTGAAGTTTTTGGATGAAATAGTTTTAATTAATGCTTTTTCTTTACTTATCTGAACAATAACATCTTTATTCGTAACTTTATTCATCCAGCTAATTGTAAACATTGAACCTGATAATTTCTTAGATAAGTACCCATGCTTCTATTTCAAAAAATAATACTAAGAACACATTTGAGAATTAGATTTCAATCAGATCAAAGGGAATTTTAAAAGGTTTTTTTTTTCTAAAGCTTAGTGTCATAAACAATCTAGGCATGAGCTTTAGCTGAAAAAGGATACTGGATTACGCTACTAAGTAATTTTATGCAATCTAAAAGACTCTGCAAAGGAAAAATATTGATAATTATGCTTATACAAGAAGCTACTATTCTAGAAGATACTATTCTCGTAAACCTCCTTATTCAATATAAGTTAGTGTACCCATTTCGCAATAAGGAACTATTTATTACACACGTATGGGTAGGTTTAATTGAATTTGTTCATATAAAATTATCAATATATTAAACATTTTTTACCATCACAATTTTCTAACCGTTTCCATGAGTACTCTTCAAACACTTCAAGTATCACTCAATTATTGGCCTTTAACATGAAGGGTTTCTCTTGTAAGTCCGCCAAAAAAGATTTACTTCTAGTTTTGGGAAAATTCCCGACCACTGGCCATATAAGGGTAGAAAACAATAACACCCCCCGCAGTAATGTGGTGGGCGCAACTTTCACTTTTATCGTCTAAGCCGACCCTTTTTTGTAAGCTTTTGGGGCAAATTTAAAACAAACTCGCTTTCGCCTCCAAAAATACCGTACGATCTATCTGATCCCGCATATTGAACGCTATTACGCTTTGTAAAATGACACAGTTTATTCAGGAAAAAATTTGCATCCTCGCTAATTCATGTATCATTTGATAATCTAATTTTTGGTTGAGATAAAATACCACAGGATTATATTTATTCTTCACTTTGACACATTTTTAATTATTTACCCACTAATTAATTTTTGACGCAGACGAGAGTCGAGTGAGATTACGAGGCAGTAAAATTGATAAATTTAAATTAAAATCAGAATCAGATATTTTTAGTTTGAATTGAAAATATTATAATATTAAAATCAGCTTGTGATTAGGCTTCTAGGTTAGGCTTAATATACGTTTTGTAACAAAAGTCAACGGTTGATCCTGATATTTATTCATCTTTCGATAAGCATCTGAGGTCCACTTTTAGAACTCAAGTGCTTTGAATCTGAAGTCTGAAAATAGTTAAAATATTAAAATAACGTATCCTTATTCCTATTTTGTTGAACTAAAAAATAATTTTATTATATTTGATATATTCTGGTAGCTTTAGAGTTTAGTTAAATAGTCATGTGCAATGTAATACTTGCAAAAAATATGGGTATAATTATATGGAATGGAATTTAAGAAATTATGCATCGCATATAAATGTAATAATAATATAAAGTATTAGAAATAATTTCCTTATATAATTCTGTTTCCTGCTGTTTTCTGGTACTAAAGAATGAAATAAAATTTGCACTTCAAATCAAGAAAAAATAAAATATGTCTTACCTTCAGCGACTGCAGTTGGTTTGTAGTTCATATCTGAAAATACAAAACTGTATTAGAATTCAATATTATTCATGATGAGAAATCCGACTCATTTTCATCGCAATTATATTATTTTGATTAAACAAATAAATAGTTCCACCTTTTAATATACCAATTGTAAGTAAACTTTTGCGGAATTAACACATTGTCTCAGCAAGATGAGAGCGATATGTCAGAAGTGTAGAATATATAATGATTTAAAGAAAATAATTTGCAAAGTGTAAAAAAAATTTAATAATATTTTTTCATATAGGTAACGCTTCTCAACCATGGAAAAACGTTTCTTCATGCAATGTAACTTGTAAAAGACAATTCTAAGATTTTACTTATTTCGGCTTTAATCGCTTAAGCTATCTGTAAATTATTATATTAATTAATTATGAAAATATAATTAATGCTAGAATAATAATAATAAGTTTCTGATACACTGCATCCAACAAACAACCTGTCATGAAATATATTAATTGTACATACGCGTTGTTAAATGTTGAAAATATATTTTTAAATTATAAAATAGCTAGCGTTTACAGTATTGTATTATGTGTATGCATGAATAATGTGAAAATTGTCAACCCGCCGCAATTTTCCGCCGGGGGAGGGAGACACGGAAATGTAAATAAGGGACGGTCACGTGTCCGATCGGCGTCACAAATTTCTCTCGAGTTTACTACTTATTCACCATACAACTATTCGTCGAAACTTATAGAGTGGAAACATAGGAAACAGCATTAGCTTGTGGCTTTTGACCAAATGCGCTTGATCTCTCTAGCAGTTCTAGCGCGAAACCTCGCAAATAGAGAAACTGTGAAACAATATTTGGCCACTGGGTCAAAAAATTAAGGGCTTTCTTAACGATCTTTCAACGTTGGTCAGTCAGTAATGTAACTTTTATGCCGTGCCTCACAAGTAGCATCTTCGACTGGTCGTGTTCATCTTGGTTAATGTAACAAAGGACTGGTACAGTGATACCGATAGAGATATAGAATCTATGACATTATATTGTAGTAAAACGTGGGAAAGTAAATAATTATTCAGAAGTTAGTCTAAAAACAATGATATAATTTTTTAAGAAAGTTTACAATACGAATATTAAAAAAAATAATTAATTCATCTGAAAAAAAGTTGGTACTTGCAAAGACATCTTTCTCCTTATGTTTCTTTCTATTTGATCTTAAAAAAAGACATGTGCGGGAACAAAAGAAACATTAGGGCCATTAGCCGTCTTGCATAACAACCAGATGCTGCAAATGTATCATACTTTGGAGATGAGAATATTGAGAAACTCTGAGATGGGAAAGGGGGATGAGTCTAGGGTATTGATAAATTCAAGATGAAATTCTAAAAAGATCTAATAAGTAAAGAGATATACCTCCTGCATATAGTTATGAAACAAAATTTTCCAATTTTTATTATTTATACTGAAGCATCAACCCGTCAAAAATAACACTTAAACTATATATATTTCGGCCGCCAGTTAAGGCTGTGAGAATAGCGATATCGAGAGAAGCGTAGCTTGTCGAGAGCAGTGTAGTCTTGATAACATTAGTGACGGACATTATTAAATAGAAAATTATGTTTTTTTGCTTCTTATACCTCATTATTATTTGAACCATTTGGTAGCGTTAGTGACAAATATTGTTACATAGAGAATTATATATTTTGATTAATGATTGATACTTATGATATGCGATATAGAAATGAATGCACTCGTTGGTTTTAATTTTCATTAAACTAATTTTATTTAAAAAAAGAGTTCTTTATTGAAAAACAAAGATAAATTGCTCATTTTATTTAATAACAATTTTGAAATCATACTTATTTTGAAGATGGAATGAGATCAGTTATTGGATGGGAAGTTGCGGATAGATAAACGAAATTATTATTATTGGAGATTTCATGCACTTTATTTTATACATTATTAATTAATTATAATTTTTTAGGTACCTCATAATTGTATTTGCAGAAAATGAAGATTTTAATCTAAATTTACAACATTCTCTAGAGATATCAATTTTAAAAATGAAAACATAATACAATGAACTTACATTAATTATTATGAAAAACCACGATCTTGAACACAAATGATGTTTGTTTTATTATTTATTTTTTTGGGTCGCAATCCTAGGATTGGTCTGCAACATGCACTCGATTTTTCCACTCCTCTCTTTCACCTGCCAGCCTCTTCATTTTTTGGTAGGTCCTACATTATATTATTATTTAAACTATTCAAAAATAATACATATCCATGCTAATTATAAAAATTATTTCTTTTTCTTCTCCCTGCCCCTCTATCCCGGTCCATCCAGGGTCAGGCCTCCTTGTACGAAGGAGCCAGGATCTCCTGTCCTGGGTTGTCACAATGGGAACATCTTGTGCTGCCAGCTTCCTCTCAATATTTGTCCACTATGCCTCTTCCTCTAGGTTTAGTTGGGATTTAATTAATTAATTGGGATAAATGCACATTTGAATATGTCGATACCCGATTTAATTCATCACAAGCAGTTAAATTAAAAACTTGCGAATGCGCAATCATATATTTTTGTTTTTAATAAGACAAGATATTTTATCAATTCACATTATATTCTACGATGCATGTGTATTTCTGTGTTTGAAAATTTGAAAAGAGCTTAAAACTTCTATTCAACCTATTTTCATACACAAAAATACCCCGTAATTACTACATAATGAACTAACAAAACTTTTAAGTATACGTTGCAAAGGCTTTTCCGCTTTTTTACGGCTAGGGGTTGTTAAAAATATCAATCGCTGTCTTTGCATACAATCAAGTGCTTGGTTCGCCTATATCATTTTAGGTTTTTAACCCATAATTTTAATTAAAAACGTGTATAGAAAAATTCAATAAATGAGTTGCATTTAAATGTTGTTTGTGTTGAATTATTATGTAACCAATAATCTGTTCGTGTTGTAAACTTCCAAAGATTTTGCGAAATAAAATAGTATTTGTAATATTTTCCGATACTAGGATGCTAAAACAGTATTTCAACAATAATTTTAAGTCTGCGTTTTGTCTTCCAAATCGTAATAATTCTACAGTGCCCGCCACCGGTGCTGTAGGTAAGTACCACAAAAGTGTAGGCAGATAGAGGGATAAAAGCTTTGGAAATGGAGTCAACCGAACGTAATTCGGACAACGCAGCATTATTTCCAATCTGCTTAGCCTTTTGAATCCCTTATACACACACGCACGTGCTCTCAAACTATATATGTTTTTTATTTAATCAATTAATTTCTTGCAATATGTTGCATGTAAAATATATCAATTGTGAGAAATAAAAGCAAAGGCCCAAAAAAAATGTTTTAAATGCAACCACGGAGGATCACTAATTTAAAATGTACTGATTCTAGATTTAATGTATCTTTGCCTTTCAAACTCATGTTTCTTATAAATTGATAGGGTGTTTCTTATAAAATCTCGAATTCAGAACATTATAAATCAATCCTCGATTACTATACATTCAATTGTTTTTTTTATTTTTATAATGCTGCCTTTGCTTTTATACCCCACAATTATGAGCGTTTTCCGTTAATTTTTACAACCACTTAAAAGCTTCTTAAACCATAAATATTATTCTTGCCACTTTACTGGCTATTAGATATTCTTACATGACTTCAATGCTTTCACTGCTGAACGTTTAATACAAGAATCTCAACAATGTTCTCTGGTTTTCAGTGTAGTTTTCTGGGATATTCTGCCGTATACATGTGACCTCTCCTGCCAACGTATCGTATCATATGATGAACCCTACGATGGGATCCAAAATATCCGCTAGAGGAGTCACATATATAAGGCAGAATATCCCAGAAAACTACACACAGAAGGTTCTTAACTCTAGTTTATCTCGATTTTCGTCGTGTTTTAGTATTATTTGTATTAAAAAAAGTCTTACTCAGTGAAGGGTTTACCTATCCTAGGATCTAGTGATTAGGTAATAGAATTAATTAATCTAAAATAATTAGAATTTATACGTGCATTCATAATGTTACATTAATAATTCTGATTGATTTAAATATTTAAGTAGAAGCTGTCTAGAAGCACCTTTTGTGGATTCTCTGTTATCTCGGACTTTCAAGTGGTCTTCGATTATCTCATTTCAAAAACAATGTTATTTAATTTTTACATCAGTATGGTTTTATATATAGACTCTTCGATTGATGCCATCATCAAACTTTACCTTATACTTTGACCCGTCAAAATTGTGTAATATTTCGTTAAAAAAATAATTTTTAAAAACTTTTCTGCTATAAATTGAGAATCAAAGGTCACATACCAATTGAATTATTTTTTAATAGGTTGAATACACTTCACTCTAAAGTTATGAATTACTTATTTTCTTTTCAATGTTGCCTACAAAAAAGTTTGAGCCACTAAACTATACTTTTACTTATCTTCAATCAAGTGGTAAAAAAATTCCCGTTTAATCGATATTCAATATCTCCACCTTACCAGAACATTGTACTTTAAAATTTTATTTTATTCTTTATTTTAAAATATTAATCTTTAATCTAACCTTATCTTACCTAAATCTTCTCTATGTATGGTAGTTTATTTCTTTAACTATATTTGTTTTAAACTCACACATTTTAAGACTATTTGATATACTTACCAAAAACCTAGTACATATATACAATGTGAACGACCTCCCATTCTAAACACGAGAAGACGGTCGATATTTCTCATAAAGGTAGATAGCTCGCACGCCACAAAAATTTATCCACTGCACATTGAGAAAATTTTATGCAGGAAAAATTATTGTACACAAACTTCTATATTTTGTAACATAAAATACATTTTTTAAATATTTTGCACGCTAAGCTGTGCACCTGTGCAGCTTATGAAATGTTCTCCAACACTGTCTTGATCCTCCGTGCATCAATTGGATAAAAAATATATTAAAAACATATCCCCAAATTTCTATTAAAAGTTTATGACTCTATCGTGATCCGACGATCGATGAAGCACAGGACGTTATCCTGAACGAAGCGCTTGGACGTCTCAAGTAGCTTCTGCCCGCGTTCCGTTCATTATATTTTAAGTGCGAATATCTTGACCCTGTACCATAATAATTGGTACTTGTATATCCATCCACGTGTTTGTTATGAGATTGGGTACCTGATCAGGTAAATTATTTATTATATTGGTAAGGTTAAAACTACTCCCAAAACTTTGTTTACTGTCGATACACACAGCACACCAAAAAATGGTTTAAACTTTGCGGCGTAGAAATATTTATGAAAAAAATTATATATATTAATATGATATATATATATATATATATATATATAGATATTATATATATATATTAGGTCCTTACATATGAAATTGGCGTTTAGTATGGGAGGGAACATAAAGCCGATTTTTTTTTATTATAATATATTTATTTAATCAAAGTATGTACCATTGCTATCTATGCACTTTTGCCATCTCATAGGTAGTTCATCGATCCCTTTACTAAAAAAACCATTCGGACGGGAATCAATAAAATCTTTGAAGGCGGTTTGGACTGCCCCATCGGAGTTGAATTTTTTCCTTTGCAAGAAGTTATCCAAATTTCGAAAAAAATGGTAATCTGTTGGGGCAAGGTCCGGAGAGTACGGTGGATGTCATAGACATTCCAATTGAAGCTCCTCTAATTTGGTAGCCGTCTGTTGTGCTGTGTGTGGTCTAGCGTTATCATGAAGCAGCAGTGGCCTAGAGCGATTAACCAGCCTCGGTTGTTTAGCAGCTAGCTTTTCCATCATGGTTTGCAGTTGCTGACAATAGACATCTGCCGTAATCGTCTGGCCAGATTTAAGAAAGCTGTAGTGAACGACACCAGCACTAGTCCACCAAACGCTCACAAGTAACTTTTTTGGAGTCAATTTTCGCTTGGGGCATGGTTTGGCTGGTTCGGCAGGGTTCAGCCATTGCGATGAGCGCTTCCGATTATCGTACAGGATCCACTTTTCATCACAGGTAATGATTCGATTTAAAATCCCTTCATTATTGTGCCGGTTGAGTAATGCAACGCAGCAGTCAACGCGCGTTTGTTGATTTGCTTCACTCAATTCGTGAGGTACCCACCTTTCAAGCTTTTTCACCTTACCAATTTGCTTCAAGTGGATTAAAACAGTTTTATCACTAACACCGCAGCCTGCAGCTAACTCGGATGTGGTCTGCGATGGATCCGCTTCCACAATAGCCTTCAATTCTTCATTATCAACTTTGGTCTCCGGCCGTCCACGGGGCTTGTTCTGTGTGGTTTAAACTTTGCAGCGTAGAAATATTTATGAAAAAAATTATATATATATATATATATATATAATATTATACTCTAAGGAGCCTTCTCATTTCATTTGCAATATTGTAATTATTTCTCATTATTTTTGTAGAAGGTTTTACGAGTTGATTTTTTTTCTTATTCCCAGTTTGAATTTCGAGGTATTCATTTTAAATATTTAATTTCGTTTTCATATTATAATCAAAATATATTGAATGACGTTATTTATTTCATATACGATTCCAAAGAGCAAGATTTTTGTAGTAATGGACGCTGATAAAATGGTTGATTCTCTCACATAAAAATCACTTTTCTATCTTTATCTGGCTATGTACATATTATTGTACAGGTATTTTTATATCCATATAATACATATTACTATTTAAATTATTCAAAAGCATTCATTCAAAGAAACTTTTATTATATGCCACATTTCTGGCACACTAAAAATGAAGTTTCTATTCAACTATTTAGTTGTCCATTAATGCAAATCTCCTATTTATGTTTAAATTTAGAACTTATCCTGTGATGGTATATATTATTATTGGATTTATTTTATGAATCCTCAGTACCAACATTATAGCAGAATTTAATTAATGAAAATCAGCATGATGCAACTGCCATTCAGTTGAAAAAAGAAATGAAATAAACTATGACGCACAATGCAATGAAGATCCTTAGTAAAATTCCAATGGAGCAAAAAAAAATTACAATTTTATGAAGCTTCGAAAATATATAGGTATTTTATAAATTTCAGATGGATTATAATGATGGATATTTTGTTTATATTAGATTATATGTTTATGTATAAAATTTAATTAATTATATAATTTTCTTAAAAAAAATTAAATGGGGATAATTTATTTTTTGCCGAAAGTTGAAATACGTACTAATGTGTCTCCACCCTTAATAAGTTAATTAATATCGCTTTAGAAAATTGATTTTCAGCCAAGATTTTTTTCTATTCCCGTGAAATTTCTCAGTATATATATTTATACATTATATATTTTACATGCCTAGGCTTTTAATAATATGACTATTACAATGCACGTGGACCGCGCGCTGTAATTTCAACTCTGACAGGGATAATAAAGAGACCCGTTTACTTTTTTTATGTACAATTTTATAGCAGCTCCGTGAAGAAGGTACATTAGGATCTCTAAACATTTCCATATAATCAATCTTAAATTTACATGTAGCTGTCAAATCCACGCCATTCACGCCTCGCCGGGAAGCTTGGTGACGGTGCGCGCCGCGGCGCGGGATATTATCTCAATTTGTGCGTCGATTTTTTCCCATTGAAAATGTAAAATAAAAATATCCTTTCGCATCGACCTTGGCTGTCCTTATCCCAGCATTGGATATTACAGACTCATCATAATATTGTACTTCTCACGTGTGTAATCGAGTCGCTGATATCAATAATTGATATGTTACAAAATGAGGGATAGGACCTAGCTAATGTTTTGGGATTGCTACTTTTCTCACAATATAAAAACCTTTTAATTATTAAGTCTATGGAAAAATTTTGTGTTGCCATGCCGTACATATATACATTCGCATTGTCAGGAGAAGTTATACTGACAACAAGACTGTGGAAATGTCTCGGAGAATCTAGAAGGCGGTATTTTCTGTAAATTCAAGCGATATTAGTAACGGAGCGCAGCGCAGTGTGACCAGCGTACATTTCGGCGATAGTAAATAATGGAAACTCCCACCGGGGCAAGAAGTTTTTCTACGTGCGAGTATTGAATGGAATTTGCTCGAAAGTAACTAATGTAATAGAAACAGCGATAAATAGTACACAATAGAAAACAGTGTAATGAGTAAGTGTAAGTGTGTGAAATATTCTGAAAATATTTAGTGAATATAAATTTCAGAACGGTACTCTGATTTAACTCGTGTTTAGTATTTTTTTGGTTATCAATTAATCATAAATTTGTTTTAGTGTTATTTGCCTACCACAGCCACATTCCTTGACAGTATGTATAATAATTTCTACCAGAAGAATTTTTTCTTCCTTGCACTGTCCCAACTCATTGCCCAGGTAGGCTGTTGGAGCCGGCTCTTCTAGTTCTTAGGCTGTATCTTTTTCGGTTTTGGTTATTGCTTTTATCCAAAGCGTTTTTCTGTAGTATTTTGTAT
Organism: Agrypnia vestita; assembly: GCA_016648135.1. NCBI lineage: Eukaryota > Metazoa > Arthropoda > Insecta > Trichoptera > Phryganeidae > Agrypnia > Agrypnia vestita. The sequence continues at coordinate 106,302 of JADDOH010003519.1, forward strand.
TTTGGAGCACTGAGTCATCAGGAATTCTTTGGTCTCCCTCTGGATGATTGTCGATGAAGCTCCATAGACATTGCCTGCTTTACCGTGTGCTCTGGTGATTTCCGTCTTATATTCCCATATCATCTCAACTGTCATTCCTCCAGCTTTCTGTTTATGTCTATGACACCCAGGCTACCACGAATGCGTGAACTTTTAATCCTATATTTTAGTATTTGATGTATTTGACTATCTTAAGTATGTAAATGATAATTCGTATGCAAAAAAATATCAAACGAATAAAACAGTTTTTGTAACATAGATAAGACATTAGATGTTAGTAGAGTAGACTACTGGTATCAATTACCTAGTATCTTAATTAAGATAAATTATAGAAGTCTCACAAAGACAAATCTATGTATAGGAAAATGGTAGTGTATATGGTATGGTGTATGGTAGCTAGTCTTTACAGGGTGGCCTTAAGTGATCGCTTAAATGATCACCACACAATGCAACATTCGCCAATTTCGCTGTAAGGAAATCCACTCATGGCATTTTAATGACTTTCAATTGGATTTTGAGTATTTTAATTCATCTGCGTATAATCGATTTTGTTAAATTCAGGCATCACGTGTCATTATGTGAGATATACTTAGATGTAGTGTTATAATCAATCATTTATTTTCTACATCCTTGTACTTTTTTGAGTGACTGAATTATCCCAATTTTATTTTTATTTTTTATTTTTATTTCTATTTAAGTTAAATATAAAAATTTTGGTTGGACTGTGCCTCTCTCACTAAAAATATCTGTGTTGAGACAGACATTGCTTACATGGTATGTAGATACAAAACATAGTATATAGATATATAGTAAAATAATTATTTGTATTTGATATTAAAAATACTTAATTTATCACAATAATTATTCCAATCATTTAACTGTGAATAGTTACTTAAGCTAAGAATATCAATTTCTTAAAAAATGGTAGCTTTTTTTTTTGACTCCGATACATTTTCCTATTAGAGTTACTATTTTTTAGTTTCATATAATGTGTTTTGATACTTTTTGTTTATCTAACCAATTATTTTATTTATTATATTTATAAAAAATATAAATTTCAGTATATTTAAATTAATTGTACTTGTAATTAACAGTATATTTAATTTTAAAAAGTGCTGAATTAACATGTTCATTCATTTTTAACAAACTATTTACATTATTATTAATGTTTGGCAAATAAGCAAATAAATCCTAACATTAAATTGCGGGGAAAGCCTATTTATTTAAGAGCAGATAGATTATTTCGTATTTCATGAATTTACTAATCACGTTGTCATATCGTTAATTATTGATCAATATAAACGGCTTGGTTTGAATCTCGAAACATTAAGCTACTAATTTCAACACTTCAGATCTGCAGGCTTAATGTATCCATATTAATCTGATATGTATTTAATAACTTCGGGAGGGAATTGTTATTCCAAATAGAGTTGAATTTCGATAAGCAAGGATTCTAAACATTTTCACTCACATACAACATGATAATCTTACTACATTTTATACAACAAGACATTAAAATCTTGCATATATAAGATGTTGAATTTGACGTGTGGTGACTTAATTTCAATATTTGAAAATCATTTCTTAAAATATTATGTTTTCACTGGAGATTCACGATCCATGGAAAGATCCATTCTAGGCGTAAGCCTAAATGATGAAATTAGCTATAGTAGTGGTTGAATAGAAATAGAGTAGTGGATATCATGTATGGTGTAGCGAAGCTACAATGGCAATGGGCAGGACATGTTGCAAGGCAAGATTCTACAAGATGGACTCCCAGAGTTCTGAAATGGAGACCTTGGGAAAAGAAAAGAGGCGTCGGCAGACCTCAAAAGAGATGGGCCGACGATATAGCTGCTATGGGGGAAAAATGGCTACAACTATCAAATAACAAGAAAGGATGGATGGGTATGTAAAAGACCTATATCTAGCAGTGAAGAGATGGAAGGCTGAGGAATAAGATTAGTTTTTCAATATATTTTTTTTTTGATTCTTATATAGTCATTTCAAAAATTTCAAAATACACTGTGACTTATTTTGATTCTCTTGTTTATTTCAAGAGATTTCCGCTGCATTAATCAGATTTTTTTTGTTGTATGTGGTTATTCTAACCTAAGTACAAAAATTTATTTTCTGTCTATCTGCAAACATAGAAATATTTAGGGTTGGACAGGGTTATTTCTAAAAATGTTATACTACCAAATTCACGAAAATTTTTTTTGAATATTGATTTTGAATATTGAAAAAAAAATAAATTAAAATACTATATTTACACGCTTATTATTTTCCAACTTCAAAGAAGTTTTTGTATTTAAATCTTTTAATATTTTTTCAAAGGGTTTACAAATTTCATAAACTTTTTTCAAATTATGATTGAAAGTATCATTGTATCCAATTAGGTATCCAACGAACACGAAGAACAGTAGTTTCTCTGGGCATTTTCTCGCACATGCACAGATATCATAAATTATTTATTGGCAAGTCTAGACTGGCAATTAACTCGAGACAAGCTCATCAGTTTGAAAAAATATTTTTATTACAACAACTCGTTACTTAAAACACTCGATATGGACCGAAAATTTAAAATTAAAAAAAAACATGGTGTATCGTAAAAAGTACGTTTTGTTGACTGGAAGATTTGATTGTCCCAATCCCCAATAATAATCATTTCGACAGTAACATCATATCCAATAGCTGATCATTCCGTTTTCTAAATTATTATGATTTCAAAATTGTTATTAAATAAAATGAAAATATTGACTTTATTCTTCTTTAATAAAATATTTTGAATTTAATATTTTTTTAATATTACGGGCAAAACAAAATTAAAGCTAATAAGTTTAGGTATATAGGTATATGTTGCATTATTTTTAATCATTTATCAAAATATAATAGTTCTCTGGTAAATAATAAATAGTTAAATTAACAATGTCCGTCACTAACGATACCAGATGGCAACAAAGAATGAGCTATAATTTAAAAATGAGGTATAAGATGCCAAAAAACACAATTCTGTATTTAAGTTATCTAATAACATCGTTAAGATGCTCCGCTACTCTCGATATCACTGTTCTCACAGCCAAAGTACGTCATTTTTAACGGGTTATAGCTAGTACAAGAAATAAATATTTTGCAGTGCAAATATATTTTCAACGTTTGCGAGAAGTGATATTCTTCCGCTGTGACCCAACCCCCTTTCCTTAAAAAAGGGCATATCTCTGCAATTTTTGTCATCTCTCTAAATTTTTATAGTTTTTCGTTGCGATACACTTTTAAAAGTGTTTCCTTGACTGTTAATTCTAGAAACGAGGAAAGTGGCATTGAAAACTTAACTGTTGTGCATATGTGTGTAATTATCAAATGTTCAAACAGAAAGAACTACCAATAATCGAGGATTCCCCAGCATTCTGGATGAATTATAGTAAATTGGAAATTACTAGGAGGGTCTAGAATAAACAGTGGAAATGTCGACAAAATTTGCGAAATGTCTGTAAATCCGAACTGCACATAAACTATTGCGAGACGAGGCTACTGCGGAACACGGTTGTTTTTGATAGCGAAGCAAGACTATAGAATTGAAATTGATGGCGACTAGTGCGAATTATAAGCGACCAGCGGAATACATTAAGAGAGTTTCTACAATGCAATCGACAGTGATCATTGTGACAACAAACTGCATAATAAAGTATGCGAATATTCTGGAAGACGAATATAAAGTGTTCCGCAGACGAGTGATTAGCGCAACATTAGTGTGTATTAAAAAAATGAGCTCCAGTCAAATTTATGTCTACTGACGTAGTTCAAAAAATTAACACTTAATAAATTTCACGTATTTTCTCTCATTATTGATCGCCGCTATCCCGTGACATCATTTATTCGGATTTAAAGCGTGAAATCATAAGAACAACCATTTTTGGTCTCGAATTTTAAAAATATCGCTTACCATTTCGGTCCACCTGTAAATTTGCAACATTTACACACTTCTCGCATTAACACGCACCCTCTTGGCATCTCTCCAAAGGCGTGTTCAACTCAGGCTCCCGGATTGGTCATTATTTTAATGCACACTCGGACCGCCACTCGGATCCCTCGCGATCGCTTCCGCAAAGGGCGCATCGAACGCGAGCGCGGGGAGTTTCCATCTAAACACGACTTTTCAGCTACATGTAACACACATAAATACCCTTATAGACACACGCACACGTAGGTAATCCGTTTTCTTCCAAAACATATTTAATTATTGGTATTAATATGTTAATCTTACTAATCAGCAGGGGCGTGAAATGGGTACAAGAAGCATGACTTTTATTTAAACATGTATTTGGAAAAAAATCGAATTAAATATTTATCTGGCAGAAAATGATGAAATATTAAAATCTGAATAAAATGTTAATTATTGTGATAGGAATATAACGAGATATAGAGATATAGTTGATAAAAGTCAAGCTTCTTGTTCTCACTGCACGCCCCTGCTAATCAGATAATATCAATCTTTATTGTGGAAATTCATTTTAACAATTATGAATAAAAAAAATATTTTTTCCATAAATTTAATTTTAGAATATAACTACTACAACGTGTTTCGAAAACCTCAATTTCAAGTGATTGTAGGCTGTAATATATGGTAATCTTTGAGAAACACTTGAAATTCATAAAAATCTAAACACACAATATAATACCATCAAAAATCAAACACAACCCTCCACTTCACCCTATCTCACAATGTTCCCTCTCTCCCATAACCTAGATACCCCCTTCGCTTCCACTGGATCCGCAGCCCACACACCAGGCATTCTCTCCCACACACTTCGATCTACACTCACCTGAAGAAGGTAGCGGTAGTTTCCGAAACATTAATACTGATATTCTAAAAAAAAAGTGGGGAAAAAATAGCGATCTTATTCATAATTATTTATTCCCAATGAATGGGCCCTAAATTTTTACCTGTGCGAAAAAATTTTGAGAATTAATTACACCACAAATTTTAAATTGTTTTAAAAATTAACCATCATGCTAGAGTACCAAGTTAATCCACAGATAATAAGTTGTTAATAATTAAGATTATTTTTTTCTTGGAAAACATACATTGCGACATATTTCATACTTTATAAAGGACACAAATATATATCACATTTATTATCTTAGTGTGATCTTAACTGTGATAAAGAATATACGTAGAATTATTAAAATATGCTACAAATCATCAACAAGGAAGCTCATAATATCCGAAATATACAAAGCATTGAAGCAAATCATTATATTGTGATCAAAAAATACTGCTGTGTGACCTGCACTAAAGCACAGAAAGTATTGATATTTAGGAGAGAATATTGCGTGCAGTCAATGATAAACGGTATAACCACCCGGAAACGACTTCATTGGGGAAGACTTTTGGTAAACTTTTTCATTGAAAGCAGTTAACATTTTTAGCAGTTTTCCAAATATAATATTTGATTACTACATATAAAATGCAAGATAGAGCTTCTGATAATTATGTTGGTTATTAATCTTTCGCTAGATTAAACTCAGCTTATCTACGTTGTTAATATGAAAATATATACCATAACTAAATGAGAATTTGTGTGTAAATATTTGTCCCAATACTTGGTCAACACTGTGTCAAATTATATGGTAAACTCGTAATGATTTCCCTGCCATTAAAACTACCACCGGTGGAAAACCCATCAATCTAACGGGGTTGGCAAGAGTAATGACCTGGGGCGGAGACCCTAGTATTTACACAAATACAAACCTAACAGTATAATCAATATTGATAACGAATAAGTGAACTTACAAAATTTACTTACAATTAAAATAGAGTAACAGCCCAGCCACCAGCGCAAAGACGAGCAACAGCAACAGCAAAAGTAATGTGAAGACAGCTGGCTTGCAGCATCCCTGCCAGAAGTCTCCGGGGGCCTCACTCCTTGGACCTGCCACTCCGACAACCACCCCTTTATTTTTGTCCAACACCCCGTACGAAGCCACAAGCCCCCCGACAGGACGACTGTTGGTTCCATCCGCATTACCCAGAAAACCACAACACGAATTGTCCAAATTCTTCTGCAGTCCCATCACTTGAGCCGAGTTCACTAGCACGGGTTCGTTTGACATATTATGTTCTAAATGGGGTTCGTTTGATTTATTATTATACACTTCGTTTACCTTGTCACCGCTATTTACACGACTTCTGCTGGAACAACTATTTTCTACCTTACCACCGGGTGGTTTAGTTGTGTGTTCAAAATACCAGTCTCTTTCTTCCGCCCGTAACGTTCTGTCGTTATTGCTTTCAAAAACATCTTTGGTGGAAGATTCACTATCAGTTCTGTAAGTCGAGGGGTCAGTTGCTGGATATCTTCGGATCGTAGAGTAGTTTTGACCGGAGCTTCTAGTGGTATCAGACTGGTACCAATTGTGATCTTGGTCTGACCGAGCACTTCTCGTTGATCTTCCGCTATATCTCTCTTCGGTTCGGTATAGTCTGTTTCTGTCGTCGTAATAATCATCGGGACGGATCGTTCGAGTTCTTTCTTCGAAGGGTTCCCTTCTCTCTCGCAAGTCCCTAACTGCTGTCGCTGTATAATCCGGTGATGATGTCGGCCAGTCTTCTGCGTTGTAGCGCTCATCAGTGGAAGTGTGCTGGGGGGTATATTGTGTGTAATATGTATCGTCTACTCGATCACTGCCACTCGTGTAATAGGAACTCACGGGGGAAGAGTAATCAAACATATTACGTAACATATTGTCAGGAAGATATCACTTCAACCCGAAAATCAACATTTTTTGTTTCATTAATTTAGAATACAATCATTATTATGGAATCAGGGAAGACATTGATAAATATATTTTTTCAACTACGATTTTCAAATAATTTTAAAAATTATTTTTATGCTAAAACTAATGTTGGTCACACTGTCATAGTCCGACATCTAATGAATAGCATCTGAAACAAAACAAAAACATATTTTTATTTTATATACAATTACTCGTATAATACGCCGCTAATGTTAGATAATACGAGCATTCAATACTCCTATTATCTAACATTTACGCGGTTTCAAATTGCCTACATATTTTGAACAAAAAGTGCGCATACATTTTTCAATCACATAGCTTTCGCATTACGAAACAATGAAAAAGATCACATCGGCACCATTTTATGGTCGCATAAAATTTATTTCCGTTTAATAAATTTTATAATAAATTTTATTTCCTCCCGAACCTTTTCTTTCTCTCGTCTTGTGGAAATCTGTAATCCGGCATTAGGTAATTCACCCCTTATTTTCATTTCCTCTACATCCCCACCGCGGTGAGCTCCCGCAGCAGCACTGCGCCACCCTTCACACAATGCGAGTGGATTTTATTACAAGAACATAATATACAACTTGTCCTCATAATATTACACATTTTTAAACATTAGTCATAAAATTTCGCTTCACAAAAGACGCACAAACATAATGTCATATCGTATTCCAATCGTAGAGAGAAAAAATATAGCGAATAACGCATTACATATTACTTATAATAATTTTGTTATCTGTCTGTCCCCGTAACTTCCTGTAATTAATATCTGTAACTTCTAAATAGTAAAAAATCTTTTTTTTATAAATTAATAAATACTTATTCCTTAGGAACCGACATGTAAAAGTACCGTCATTTTTGATGGGTTGCGGCTGGTGTGTATATATTTTATAAACCGTCATTTTTGATTCTTAGATCAACCAAAAACACGCAATAATTTACAGTTCTCATTATTTATTATATCCTAAAAAATTTAATTATGTTTCAATGTTGTTGCTGTGAGTTGTTAAGAATTTTAGATATTTAGTCATTTTCTAAGGCAGCCAAGATCTACCCTATCTATTTGTCCTCATCTACTACTTCTACCTTCCCTTCATCATATCTTATTTATAACATAGAGATAAATTATATTTTTTAATGAGCTTTCTTAATTTCTCTTGTAATGTCATTTTGTAGAAAAATTGTTCTGAGATTTAATATTTTTGAATGAAATTGTGAATGGGACGCCTATTTATCCTACCGATCCTCGTCGACTGGACCTATTCGAAGGATTATATACATGTTTCTTAAAAAATGTTACATTAACGCGCCTTTACCTAGAATTCCTAGGCATTGAAAAATTTTCTTCCATATATATATTCCAAATAATAAAAAATATATTCCATAGTTTAATTCATAGATAAAGGCGTCATTTTTTAAATTTTGTGTTGAGATAGTGGTATAATATTGATAATTGCATCTGTGCCGTTTTGTTTATTCAATTTTAACTGTAATTCTTATTTATCTTTGATATTTATGCAATTTACTGTTTAATCTAATTTTGTACATAATCAGATTTTTAATTAACTTTAGTATTTTTTTTTCTTAATAATATTTAGTAGTTCATTTAAATTCATTCTGTGTATGTAGATATTTATTAGTTTACCTATGATTTTGTCCATAATGATTTTGATACACTTGTACGTATATATAAATCAATTAAAATAATGTATATTTCTCCGTATCTGAATTTATCCAAAAAATACAGTTTAATTTTTCTTTCATTTATACTTAGTAAATATTGAAATATTCACGTTTGGCTAATTATTATAATCTACAAACAAACCATAGATAACTCTCAATGAAAAAAAATTAAGTTTTACTAAAACCTATCAATTTTTAGTTTTGAATGTTTAGTTTTACAATCCGCTAGATAATGCAAACTATTTTATTTGTTAGGTTCTTTCGGTATACTTTTAATATGTTGTTATACGTGCGAGAAGGCGATGAATTTAACTCACGAGGGACCGGTTACCATCGGTGGTGAATCTGTAATATTAATTTAAACCATCATGTAACGTGTGAGCCGCATAGTCAGAACTTAAGCACAGGTGAAGAAATGGGCCCTTGACGGTACGCTTATGCGCTAATTATGTATGGCTGCAATGAAGTTCTTCAACTTCCATAATGAACACACAACAATATGTTATTATTTTTTTTTAAATTCTATCCAAAAAGTAATAAAATACGATGTTTTTATAAAATTTTAAAACTCTAGATTGTTTGACAATTTATTAATAATGCCGTATTAACTATACAAATATTAAAAGTAAAACATATCTCTGTTTGTTTTTTAACATTTTTCTCGGTGAAATATTAGCAAAGTTATTAGGAAGAAAGACAGTCGTCATCATCAATAACAGCCTTTTTCTCCTGATGGATGAAGACCGAAGGCCCAGCTTAACACCATTCCAAAATATGTGATCCAGAATTATATCCAATAATGGCGGGATCGCTAAGAGAAATATGTGCATTACTAAGGCCCGGTTTTTTCAAGTTGAATTAAAATAAAAGTTCTTTTAAAGCATAGATTTTCACGGAAACGAATCGTTTGATTGGTGGAGAACGCAAAAATTTATCCTTAAAACGAACTTTTACTTCAATCCAACTTAGAACAACCGGCCCTAAGGTGACTAAGACTATAGAGTAAGTATAGTGTATATGAATAAATTTTTTTAACGCACTTTACGTATTCATACATGTATAACAAGCAATTAATAATTAATAGCTATATATTAATTAATATAAAGCTAACAGCTATGATAAAAAAAATTCTTCCAGCAAAAGCGCAAAATCAAGTAAATTTCCTCTCTGTTTTTCCTTTAGATAGTACACAAACATATATATAAGGGATTTTGGTGGCAGACTAATTCCCGTAGTCCTTATCTGATTTCAATCAAACTTTTCTGCAAAATTGAGGCTATGTTTGTGAACTAGTTACTGATCCTTCACCATGTTTTAAAGTGGTGGTTTTTCAAACAATTAACATTGCTTTGATAATACTGGACCTAGAGTAAAAATTTAATAACATAATTACACACAGATGAAAATCGCTTATAGTTTCAAGTTTAATAAATATTATGTACTTTAGTTGGGAACAAATCAACTGAGGACTATTATTGGAGATCTGTGATTTGTGTTAGCAATAAAAAATAAAAATGAAATTAAACAATATTGAATCACTAAAACAGAAACAAGTCAACGATTTGCTTATTTGCGGCTAGGTGTAGTATGTTTACGCAAACAGTGAGCTGCTAATTTATTTAAATTAAATTTTTCACTAGTTTTCTTGTACCGAAAGTCTATCGTACCATGAAACAATTAAAATCATGTCTTCGTCATCGTCGATCATCAACATCCATCAACTCTGGCCCCAACGTCGACTGTCCTGAACTATTAAATAGACTAAAATTCCATGTTCCCTGTAGATCTCGTAGACACAACACCGTCTTTCACATTGATTTTACGGCATCCAACTATCGTCGTAATTCATATTTCTTGAGGGTATGCGATGCATTCAATAAACTGATAAGATTATTGGATATTGATCTGTTCGAGTGCAGCCACACAAGATTAAAAAAAAATTTGAGTGCTGAATTTTTTTCTACTTAATAATTAAGTCTCTTTTTCTCTTGTTCATTCTTTTTGTATTATTTTCAACATGCCTATGTATTTCTGTTAATAATTAAGTCTCTTTTCCTTTGGTTTAAATTTTTTATTCTTTCTTGTTATATAATTCTTAACATGCATAAGTTTTAAGAAAAATTTTGAGTGCTGAATTTTTTTCCTACTTAATAATTAAGTCTCCTTTTTTTGGTTCATTCTTTTTGTATTATTATGCTAATAATTAAGTTTCTTTTTCTTGTGTTTAAATTATTATTATTATTATTTTGTTTAAATTAATAATTCTTAACACGCCTTAGTTTAATTCATAAATATTTATTATTACTAACATATTTCTAAATGTGGAGAACTGTAATTGGCCATCTATATTATATCAATATTTTCTATGCTTCTTTGGTGTGCTGTTGGTCTTCCATGAATATTAAATAAATAAATAAATAAAAATAAATAATCCGGTGCACATTCTTGTCTTTTCACGAGTACTCTTTTCCACCTCTGCACTGGACTGCTTCCTTTCAATTATAACGTCCTGCTATCAAACTAACGATCCACTTATTCCTCGATTTCCTTCAAGTTTATAACTAAGTAGTCAATTCTGGAATGACACAACTTCTTTATGCCCTCCCTAATTATATGAATTTTGTGAATTTCGGCTTGTATCAAGTTCCTGATAATAACGCCTACGCCCAACATATTTTATTTGACAGTTCCGACAGTTTTCTTTGACGGTTGATGGAATATTCTCCCCGAGGGCATTATTTTGTATATTCCCAAAGTGTTGCTTCATCTTTGTTTGTTAAAGTTTAGAATTCTAACACGTACGTGAGTTTATTAGAATTATACAGCTCCACCTTTGAATTTCTAGAAATTATGCTAAAAAAATTATGAAATGTAGCAGTTACTTAGTGAAAATCAATCAATTCAGAATCAAAAAAAAATTGAACACGTGCGTTAATGCGCTTTCTTTGCTTATATTCTTAATCAATTTTTTAACACGGCAGTATCCAAATAATTAGGCGCATGGAGTGGGGACATGAAGCATGATATTTATTTAACTGTATATTTAGGAAAAAATATCGAAATTAAATATTTATGTGGCAGAATATTATGAATTATTAAAATCTGAATAAAATGTTAATTATTGTGATTTGAATATTACGAGATACATCTCTTATTTCGATTTCTCTTCAAAATATATGCTTAGGAAAAAGTCATACTTCTTGTTTGCACTGCACGCCCCTGCCAAATATTAATCACGTTGTTTTAAAGTTTTAAGTAAATTTTGGAACAGAATGTTCTTCAGCTGTTTATGCGGCTCTTACTTGTGAGTGAGGTGATTATTAATTTAAAGTGAGTGACATGATTATTTATTTTAATCTAAATAATAACCAAATCATGAAAATGATTTCATAATGTAAAATCATCCACTTTATATAAATGTTGAATGTTTCACAGATCTGTCTTGTTGGGAAGATGATGAAAATTACAAGATTCTACCACAACAAGATATAAAAGAAATATGTCCATCGATATGAAAAATTGCTGAAAAAATTTGCTATAATTGTATTTTAAAGCAAATGATCTTTTTTATTTAAGTGTACAATTGTAGAAACGCTGGATAAATTCAGTCATTTTTGTGTACATTAAAAAACTAATGCAAACTGGTTAAATTTGATTAAACGAGAATGTGAGTTTTCGAGCTGAGAGAATTAAATCTGGAGGAATGTAATAAAATTTCGCAAGCAATTTAGAATGCAGTTAAGCGTAATGGAGAATGAAGACGTCGGAAAGAGTATAAATGCAAGGAGAAACGATAAATGAAATAAGGTAGATAAAAACCAAATACACAAAATAAATGTAAAAAAATCGTTTCAAATACTTTTTTAAATTATTTAACATAATCTTAAATAAGTTCTGGATGCAATCCTACAGATTCCTATTTATTATAAAGGTATATTGAATTAATATTAAAAGTTATCATTTAACACGAAAATATTTTAAACAGACAAATTCACTCAATTAATTCAACATCAATTTGTTATTTACAGATAAGCAAAACCTTTTATTTGTTTTGATAACGATGTGTATACGGTTTAGTGTAAAATCAATAGTTGTCATATTTTCAATAAACTATGAAAATAGGACTAACTTAGTGGTCTCTTAACCATTATACCAACGGGTTTTTCATATAAAAGCCACTTGTTTATTTTTATTTCAACGTTTGTATGGATGGGTAAGAATGTTGTTAATTTATAATTGCATAAATATTTGTTGATATTCAATAAACTGCATACAACAGAAAAAATGGCGGCCCTAGTAGCGCAGTGGTTATAACACTGGCTTCCCACACCGAAAGTTCCGGGTTCAATTCCCGGTGAGGTCACAATTTTAATCTTTGTGATTTACTCAAGCCTTTGTGTGATGTATTTCGCTTCTGTAATTAGGCCTCATGGCCTGTTGAAGCGTAAAAAAAATGCGCATGTTGCGCTAGTCAGCGGGTGTCACACTGCTAGACAAAGTTCGAAATGAGCTCATAAGAGGTAGCTTTAGAATCACCTTAAACCAAAGAAAAGCGTCTACGAAGGTATGGTCATGTCCGAATATGCCCAGAAGACCATATAGGGTGAAACTTGCTCTAAAAGTGCCAACGAAAAAAATAAACGCCGACTACCGTCAAAGACCTAAAAAAACATCAAATCGACGACAGCATTGCACAAAACCGTGCTCAATGGAGAAAGCAGACAAAGGAGGCCGACCAAGTAAATGTGACTGGCGGTCTAGGAAGAAGATCCATATTTGTGGATGATTTTAGGAATTGTGAGTCCCAAATTAGTATTACATCGTATGTTCTTCAATGTGAAATCATCAAACTCAACGTTTTATTATTATGATTCAAATTTATTTAAAAACTCAGCATCATTCGATCCATGAACGGGGAGAATTTTAATGGACCAATACAACAATTACAGGATACGTCGTTATGCAAATGCCCGCGGGCTTACAATATTTTTAACAATGGCACTCTGAAAGTTTTAGATTTGCTTTATATTTGAGATACAAAACAGATCCACTCATCCGACATCATACTTCAATATCGACTGTATACAGGGTTATTTGGGAAACATTAATAACATCGCGGGACTATATTCTTGCCTTGATTATGAGTAGAAAATATTCAAGCAACCGTGACCTAATATCGATAGTCGTGGAGATATGCGACATCTAATTTTGATTTTTTTTTCAATATTTCCGACTTATTTTTTGCAAAACGTTGGAATATCATTACAGTAACTTATATGGATTACGAAAAATTCATTACTTTCAAAACAAGTTAAATAAAATGGTTAAAACCCTGCACACATTCCAATTGGAATGTTTTCCACTAGGAATTCGAGAGTTTTTATTATTTTATTTGACTTGTATTAAAGGGTATGAATTTCTCATATTCGGTATAAGTTACTGTAATGATAGTCAAATTTTTTACAAAAATAAGTCAAAAATATTTAAAAAATGCAAAATTTTATGTCGCATATCTCCATAACTATTGATGTTAGGTCATGGTTGCTCGGACATTTTCGACTCATAATCAAGGTAGAAATATATACAGGGTTGTTTGTAAAACATTAATAACCTCGCAGGACTATATTCCTGCCTTGATTATGAGTCGAAAATGTTCAAGCTATTATGACCTAACATCAATAGTTAAGGAGATATGCGACATCAAAGTATGCATTTTTTTCAATATTTCCGACTTATTTTTTGTAAAACGTTGAACTATCATTACAGTAACTTATATTGAATACGAAAAATTCATTCTCTTTAATACAAGTCAAATAAAAAAATAAAAACCTTCGAATTCCAATTGGAAAACATTCCAATTGGAATTTTTTCAAGGTTTTTATCATTTTATTTGACTTTTATTGAAACGAATGAATTTTTTGTAATCGATATGAGTTTACTATACTGATAGTCCAACGTTTTACAAAAAATAAGTTGTAAATATTGAAAAAAAATTGCAAACTTTGATGTCGCATATCTCCTTAACTATTGATATTAGGTCATAATACCTTGAACATTTTCGACTCATAATCAAGGCGGGAATTTTTTTTTACAAATAACCCTGTATAGCTGATCTCATCGTTTTCGAAATTAATATGATTTCAATATTATTGTTTAATAAAATGAAAACATAAACTTTAAACTTTATTAATAAAATACTCTGAATTAGATTATTTTTAAATAATTAGAGTTCTTTTCATATTTCAGTTTAATGTTAAGTTTTAGCTGACAAGCAGGTTCGTCCATTACTATATTGTATATGTCATTGATATTAAAAATGAAATATACGATACTCTATGTTATAATATCCATCACTAACGCTATCACACGACTCAAATAATAATGAGGTATAAGAAGCAAAAAAGTATAATTCTCATTACTTACGTTATCAAGACTATGCTTCTCTAGATACCTTGACTGGCGGCCGAAATAGTCGGCAGTCGGGTACTTACATTATTTCTCAAAAATAAACTTTGAAACAAAATTTATGATTTCATGTTTTTAGATAGAATAAATATATAAATTCAAGTGGTTATATAAACAAATCCACATTATAATAATTTCATTGTCTGTTCTTCCGTCTGTCCGTCTGTTCCGTAACTTCGTGTAACGTCCGTAACTTATTCACAGCAAAAAATATTTTTATTTTTTGTCTTTTTTCTTTTTTATAGTAATTGTTTTCTTATTTTTTTTTTAAAGGAACCGACATGTAAAAGTACCATCATTTCTGACGGGTTGCATCTTTTTAAATAATAAATTTGATAGAAATAAATAACAGTAGAGTATTTTATGTACTCAATCAACTTCTATCATGTTTCATCAATCTCGCAAAATTTCATTTCAAAAATACATTACTTCATTAAACATTTACTTTATAATGTTTACATCCGAAATAGTGAAAGAGATCATTACAATGCTGTGTTATATACCCTAGATCCGACAGGTGAAAACTAGACTTTATCCCTTTGTATTATGGATCAAACGTTATAATAGTGTAATTTACATTATCACATACAAAACGATTGATACTTTATGCCGCATTGTTTGAAAGCTAATTTGATGCTTGAAATTTGATTTGTTTAAACGCAAAATGCCCGAAATACGCTTCAATAGCATTTTCATCGAAAGGTTTCTCTGAAGCCATGTAATGAACGGACATTTTAAATCACGGTTAATTTTTCCACGTGCATTGATTCTGGTGTTCAAATTTTCTTTCATCGTATATATTTCATGATAATTTTAAACAATACGTGATACCATTTTATTGATTTTACAATAGTTGACATCAGAGGTGAACAAAACGTAAACATTGTAATCTCTACTTAAGTTTTATTATATTTTGTATTTTACTACTTGAGTTTCGAGAGTATTAGAATCACTCAACGACAGGTGAAGTATTTAACTGACTGCTTTCAAATGTAGAAAAATGGTTTATGTAAAAACAAATAATTCATTGATTAGATACTGACTTAGAGGTGTGAAGACGATTTCAATGGGAATACTGAGAGGAGAGTAGATGAATTGGTGAAAGAAAAATTATTAATACCCGGGTACAAATTCATTTTAAAAATTGATCTACTCTTATTTTATTAATCACACCTACATGTTTCGAAAGAAAACCTTCCATCGTTTAACTGGTCGAAATTTCAATGTAAATAAAATTAATTTTTAAAAATGTCAATCTACAAAGTTGCTCTTGTTGGAAAAATTGTTTAATTGAATTTGAATGTTAGAAAATTGAAAAAATAAATAATTTTAATTGCTAAGCATTCAAAAATATTTATTTGATAGTTTATGCGCAACACGATGGAGAAGTCAAATGGTATATTAATGAAATAGTTATTAATAGCTCGACAACGTTTTTGTAATAATTTTTCTGAATTCGCGAACCACATTATCATATCAACCACACCAAACAACTTCGTTTTATTATATTTTTTCAATATTTGAATGTAGTTTATTACTTCGCCTGTTGATGAGGAATTTTGTAATTCCGAAACTCAAGTAATAAAAGAAGAAGTACTACTGAACTTAAGTAGATATAACACAGGATGTGTTTAATGATCATCATGAATATTTTTTATAATTTTAGGGGCAAATCCATAAATAATATAAACTTAGTTATATTAATAACTTACTCAGTAACAATCGCGCCGTTTCTCAGCAGGTGTAGGTAGAGAAATATAATATCTTTAGTATAATCATATTAATGTAAATTATATTCGAAATTATTTATTACCTATTTCTTAATAAAATACAGTGACCAATACGCTATCCATTATTACGCTCACTAAAATGTGCCACACGACAACTCATTGTGAATTCATAGGTATATCTAACTCCTACATAATATATTCAACAGTCATCATAAGTGCAATGGACGAGACATGTAGATTATTCCCGTGACACGCCTGCACAAGCTAACAGGATCAAGACAGAGGAGAAGATCTTGACAGAGATGGGCGAATAATATCCTAAGATAGACCTGCAAATGCAGAAGCGAGAACACCCCTCGTAGCCCAATAGGTATGACTGGTTGGAGGTTTCCGGGTTCGATTCTAGGTGAGGTCACAATTCATCTATGTGGTTTACTCTTGGATATTTAGTGATGTCTTTCGCTTCAGTAATTGGCATCTTGGCCTATTGAAACGCAAAAAAATTCGAAAAAGATAGGCGAGTGGCCAGTAGTATGGACTACAAGGGCAAGGGCAAGAGTTAAATGGCATCCTTTAGTGAATGCGACCATGAAGAAAAAGGTGTCATGATAAGCACCATCATTTGGCGCCGCGGGTCATCCAGATCGAAGGTCGCACACAGAAAACGGTCTGTCGGAATAGCTGTGTGAATCTCAGAAGTGTGAAAGAGGCGGCCTTTTCACTCTGAACCTTCACAGCGAGGTCAAAAAATACGTATTTTTTTCTAAAAAAAAAAAGATTAACGTCAAAATATGAAGAAAAAAAGTATCTTAGAATAAAAGTGTAATTAAAACAATAACCCAGCTAATTAATTTAAAAAAAAAACTAAGTGTCAACCACGTATAAATCGTATTGATTTTTTAACGACTTCAATACCACTGTATCTTTGTCAAAATGGACACACTTTAATCGGCCGACTTTGTAAATAATTAACGTGGACTATTTGAAGTTTGTTGTTTTTTTTAAATTATTATAAACATTATTTACGAATATAACCACAAAGTTAACGCTAAAAATATTTTTTTAAGAATCCACCTATTTAAATATTTCCTTAGGCGAAGTTTCTTTCAAAGGGGTAGAAGCATGTACGAAGTTGATTTGGTTTTCTCCGTTACTAGATCACCTACATAGCCTAGTAAATTGTGGGATCCATTTAGGAAGATTCCTCCTCCTGCATTGAGAGTTTCTCCAAAGCTAGATTGATAGATATATATTCGTGCTAGTCTTGTTTCATTTATGTAAAGTCTTCAAGAAAATGGTTAAAAGCTTATGTATTATTGTTCCATTTTATATTCCATATCTGTTTTGCTATTTTTTTTAATATCTTCATACCAGGGGCGTGCAGTGAAAACATCGCAGCATGACTTTTACGCAACCAATTATTTGGAAAAAAATCGGAATACAACATATATTTCGTAATATTTCTATCACAATTGTTATCATAGTATTCATATTTTGATATATCATAAAACTCTGTAGCAATAATATTTGATTTCTATTGTTTTTCCAAAATATACTTTTACAAAAAACTCATGCGGCAATGTTCCCACTGCACGCGCCTGCTTGATACCAATAAATTAAAAAGGTTTATACAAAGTTAATAGTTATTGTTTTAATCTCACGTAATATAATATTCCGTTAGAAGCCTCAACAACCGGCGAGCTTGCATGCGAAGATGTATGAATGTGGATGAGGCAAGAGTTGTACGTCAGGACAGAAGAGTATGGCGCTCTATCCTCTCTGCCTACCCCCACGGAGAAACGGCGTGATGGTAAGTAAGTAAGTAAGTTATAAGTAATAATGAAGTACTCTTTCTGATCGATGAAAATAATAAGTTTTAAAAAAGATTCGTAAGAAAAACGTATATAAAATATGTAGGTGCATGATATAAAAACACATAAAATTCATGTAATATTTATAATATTATGCCGCATAGTAACGGAGAGGTTAAGAGATGAAAAAATGTTGATAGAGTGACGTCACCGTCTGTGTACGGATATTGTAATCTCCGTGGGTATAACGTAATGAAGACTACCGTTTTCAATTTGATGGAAGCGACAAATAAATTTACGACAGCCATAATATTGTCGTTATTTTTTACGAACATAGGCGGATAAAAATGGATCTATGTAAAAAAAGTTGTGGTACATTTACTGTTCTTTTTGAGACATTTTTATGAAATGCTTCCCGTGGAACAAATATGTACATTCTTTATGACCCACGAACAAATTTTATTTAACATTGAAAAAGTACTTCCAATGGATTTGTCGACATCAATAAAGATATTTTTAGTGTTTTATTGAACGTACAAATAAATAAAAATTTCGAAAATGTAGTAATTTAGCAGAACATATCATTTTTATGAGAGTTTAACTGAAAATAGACTATGATATTCATGACGTACCTTCAAATATACCAAAAAATCTGTAAATATTATATAATATTTTGCAAAAATTTCCTAGAAAAAGATAAATAAGTAAAATAAGCAGAATAATAAAATAAGTTACTAATTTATTATAAATATCAGTGGAGTACATTAGACACACACTTATAATATTATTGTAAATGTGGAAACGCAATTATAGAATCAAGGTGGGTTTTTCTGGGAATAAATTTAATCGTTCAGAAGTATTTTACTGTAAAAAATATATGTACCTACCTACCATGCCTGTGGGAGTTATTTTTCATTATTTAAAAACATTCATTGTATTTCTATTACTCAAGGTAAATTTTTCAAGCATAAATTAATCAATAATATAATTTCAAATACAACCACACTTATAAAGGAAATCATTCACTCGAGTTTGTATGCATTTGGGATAAATTTTGCGAGAAATTTTGCAAACTACAAATTATTTGTTCGCTATATGATTCTATTTTACAATTAGCACGCCAATTTTAAATTATTTTCTCATGATCAAAAATTACAAATATATATCAAATTATTAAAATAAATGACATTTTGCACAAATAAATAAAAAACACAAACCAATAAAATAAAAAAATGACAAATCACATTTTTTTATTGGTCGGAATGAATGTCACTGGTAAACATAATATTAAATATTTATATTTAATAGTATAGTTAATTTGTTATTATGTAAAAAATATATACAACCGTATATCTATGTATATGTCATCTTAAGTATTAAAGCATTATTATTTAATTTTTATAATATTTATGTTTATGTACATTTTTTTTTCTTAATATCTTGAATTTTGTGTAAAAATACATTTATTCATTTATAATTGCTCTTTAAGATTCCTTGCATTACATATTTTTAATGAAGAAAATATATGCAATTATTAAGTTAAGCACTGGCAGTAGATGAATAGGGTAACTAAAATTAGTTTTACTTCACAAAAAATCTTCAGAAATGCTTTTATTCGTTCCTTCTTAGTAAAAGAGAAATAACAATTTGTACCTACTTATATGTTTGCTATTCTTTTTTTTCAAATAATTCATGTTAAAAGTAAATTATGTTGTTTCAAAAGATCGTTTTTGGGCTTCCCTCGAGTTCTCTGCCGTAGTCTTTATCCTCTCAAAGCAAATGGCAACCGAATTCCTCGCATCCTCGTGAAAATCGCAATTTATGTGACGATCGAGCAAAGGTATCAAAAGATTTAAGGTAACGAAATTGCTTTAAGATGTCTTATGCTTCTTCCTATTCTTTGACGACATCCTTCCTCTTCCTTGTCATTACTTTTCTTCCTGAAATTCGGGCCCTTCCCTTCTCATCAGCGGAGTTTTTATTTACTGTCTCGTCGCATTTTATCCTAAATCTCCACCGTTTTTTGCTGGGATCCTTCAACAAAATTACAGAGTTAATGTTTCAGACCAGAGCAAAGCAAAATATAAAGTTGATGAATAATAACATTATTTTAAACGCTTGTTTTGAATTAAACGAGCGACTTAAAAACGATGACCTTAGAACATTCAATGCATATTAATTATGAATTTATTTTAAGCTAATATTATTTTAGTTCAATGTTGGAAGGTACCACTTTTTAAAAATAAATTAATTTTTGGAATAAAGATTCTACTCATGAGAAATAATGTATAATTATGACTCACATGTTTATGCTGCTTAAAAAAACGGTTGAACTAATGTAATCGTATTGTAAACCCAATACTATTTATACTTTTTTTAATTATTTATTTTTGCATGGATTATTATTAGCAATACATCTAAAAATTATTGAGACGATAGATTAAAACATCATAGACAATATTTGTAGTATTAACTAGCAATAACTCACCAATATTAAAAATACTACTATTTTTATAACCTCAATATATGTTTTAAATCACATAAAATATAATAGTAATTAAGTTTGATACGATAGCCACAAATTTTTAAATAATGTTATTAACAGAATGTCTTGTCTACTTTAGAGAAGGAATAATTTATATGGATGTGAATACTTGAACTGAATGTTTGTCTGCAAAAAAACGCAAACATTACTTTTGATTTTTTTAACTTTTACAAATAGGTGTATTAAATTATAAATACATTTATTTCAACTGGAGTTAACCAACATCTTATTTAAATGTATTGAATTGATATTTTTCAAGACTTTTTACTGTCACATGTTCTTTTATGCTTTTTTCTTCTTTTTTTAATTTTCGGTAATTGATGGTATTCTGTGGCTTCTTTTTATCTTCTAATATTGTTTCCAATAACTTATCTGACTATCATATCTCGAGACGGGTAAAACCATTTTATACATTTAAATAAAATTCACTAAAAATTGTGAAACTTTAATTTGTAGATTTGTTATTTTTTTGGCAAAATTATATTTAAGATTTTAAGGTGTTAAGAGGAGAAAGGTTATTTAAATATGAAAGATAATTTTTAAATCGGAGTCATTTCATCTGGAAAGGTTATCGCACACAAATAGTGTATACATCAGCGATAGGTATAAAGTCAGGTCTCCCTTTTCCATTTTATGCGGGACAGAAAGAATTTCTCTAATTACCGAATAATGTGGTGGACACCGTTATTCCGCAAAGTTTTTCCGTCACCACCTTCTACACGAAATGTGA
Organism: Agrypnia vestita; assembly: GCA_016648135.1. NCBI lineage: Eukaryota > Metazoa > Arthropoda > Insecta > Trichoptera > Phryganeidae > Agrypnia > Agrypnia vestita. The sequence goes on from JADDOH010003519.1 coordinate 128,109, forward strand.
ATTAAACTTATTCAAACGCTATGGGGATTCGCACGTGAAACGAAATGAGTCCCGAACCATTTGCCGAAATTTCTGGCGGCGGTCAAACTTCCCAGGTCTTATTAGCGCCCCCCCCCTGTACCCGCGGCGAAGCCTCAAAGGTTATATTTTCCATTACTGCCCTTCAGCAACGCAGAATTATACACTTTTAAGCCTCATTTCGCTTCGAAGCGGAATCGAATAGAGGGCGAAATAAACTGATTATATAGGAGTATCTCGATAAATCCATCTCTTGCGGGCGACTCAATGGTCAGAAGGTTGGATGATTTTCAGTTCATTGCGCCCTCCCGAGTTTTTATCCTGGGAAAGGTTTACCCGCTTTATGAAAATGTCTGTTCTTTACCCTATCGCCGTAAAAAACATAACTTGGAAGGCAGGTACAGATAATAATTTTGGAATAGACAAAAAACATCGCTAAGTCTAGTATGATTTAATGGGTAAACCCTCGCTTTTCTTCTTGTACCGAAACTTTTTTATCATCTTCAGCAGAGAAAATGTTGCCTCGTATTTTATATTTTGTATTTTCATAAATACTAAATAAACTATACTATTTTTTACACGGAATTTATCATATATACAAATTTTACCCATCTTTAATAACAATAATCAAAATGATATGTACAATTTTATTATGGCAATATGTTTCTTATTATATTTTTATGATATATATTAAAAAAGGACTAACTTATTCTAGTACATTAAGAGATGATATTAATATTTAACTCTCTGCTATTTTTTTGCCAATAACATTGACTCAATAGCTATGACTTTGTCCGTAAGATCACTTATACTTACTGCAAATCACATCTTCATCGCAAAAGAAAATATCCACTACAGTTAAAGTAGACTTAAAAAAAACTGTGCTTCGTAACCGATATTCAATATCTGGGACGCAATGAAGTATTAGTCCAAAATATACCAGGGTATACTATATGAGTTCCCTAACATATTTTCTTTAAATGTATCACTATAATAATATGTGACTTTGTCCGTAAGCTCACTTATACTTACTCCAAATCACATCTTCATCGCAAAACAAAATATCCACTACAGTTAAGTAGACTTAAAAACACTGTGCTTCGTAACCGATATTCAATATCTGGGACGCAATGAAGTATTAGTCCAAAATATACCAGGTTATACTATATGAGTTCCCTAACATATTTTATTTAAATGTATCACTATAATAATATGTGACTTTGTCCGTAAGCTCACTTATACTTACTCCAAATCACATCTTCATCGCAAAAGAAAATATCCACTACAGTTAAAGTAGACTTAAAAAAACTGTGTTTCGTAACCGATATTCAATATCTGGGACGTAATGAAGTATTAGTACAAAATATACCAGGGTATACAATATGAGTTCCCTAACATATTTTCTTTAAATGTATCACTATAATTTTCGATACATTTATTTCAATATGAAAGAAAAACATAACTCCCAAGCTGTTGTTCCCAGAGAAAAACTCGTATAACGCGATTAAATAATCGATAAAGGCCAGTGTGACGCGTTGGTCATAATAACTGGTCGGATTAGTACGCCTGTTCAGAGGCAACAAGTTGGTAAAGAAGCAAATGGTAAGTTTGTAAAAAGTTACAATCATTAGTACGCAATCAATTATTGCCAATCGATTGAATTGGAGATTTTTTCACATTAATACACTGATTCTACTCTGAGCTGGAATCCAAACTCTCTCACATGAAGATCGTGCGTTGTTTGCACCAGAATATTAGATTTTTACGGATGCTATCAATTATAGGGCGAAATTTTATTGACTTCGACAAACGAGTAAAAATCTGCATGAATACTTCACTATAAAGTAGGTACATAAAAATACAATTTATACAGACCATTAAAGGCTTTACTTAAGCTGGTAGGTAAATGGGAAAATTGCGTCGTTCATGTATAACTATGTTTTCAAATTTTTCAAACGAATTCCGTGCTGTTATTGCGAAAACTGCTAAATAAATATTTTTTTAAATGAAATATCAAAATATTTTTTACCGAGCAAGGCGCTCGTTAAAATTCAACGAACAAAAAACAATGTATATACCTATAAATTTTATGAAATCTCGCGTGAAACTGTATTGATTAAAATATTTTTGAATATGGACCACAATTAAATATTTATAATAAAAAAAAACATAATAATATACACAACCAACCAATATAAAAGTGAATTAAAAAATTCAAATTAAATTATTTTTCTATATTTACAACAAGTATGTGTTGAAAAATATATTTGAAAAAAAAACATAAAAAAGTTTCTTTTGATTTATGATTTTTTATTATACGTTTTTTTAACCATGCTTTTTTATTTATATATTTTTTTATTAAATCCCTTTTAATGTTTCAATAATCAATAAATTCATTAAACTATTTAAAATATTTTTAAATAATTATAACTTACCGTCCCAACAAATAAATCATTAACTTTCCTAGATAACGTCAATCTAGATTGTTTAAATTTAGGGAACCAAAATATTAATTAAAAGTTTAAATCTACTCCCTTATAACCTGTTCAGCGTCCATCAACTTACTTAAATTAACTTTTTGAAATCAAAATTAATTCGAGGTAACAAAAGTTATTTTCCTTTGAATATCTTTATATAATTTTTTAACGTAATGTAAATAAATAAATGAGCCTATTTACTGTCAGTAAATGAACGCATTCGTTTTTGAAATACAATAATGATTTTTTTTATTTTATATTGCGCGAAAAAATTATGTTGGACTATGAACACCAATGCATTCACAGTGAATAGTTACACAATACATTAACAAAATTGTACGTAAAGATTATTTCTAAAAATATTTTTAAAAATTACCTCACTGATCTTTTAAAGAATGGGTTACGTTTATCAAGATATTAAATTATGTATATACTGCTTGAATGTCGACTAAATGCAACTTAACTACGCGTACAAAGAAAAATTATCTTGCTGCGCTAACAGAATATATACCAAACGTTTCATAATAGCAAATTCTATTCTGCTAAAATTTAATGACATTCCATGAAAGTTTACAAAGTGATACAACGATGATTACTACTAACCATCCCCCATCTCCCACACTACTTTCCCATCCCCATTTCACTAGTTCACCTACCTTTCATTCCCTCACCTTCACGTTTATTACTAAAGTAATTTTGGTTTTCGTTTAACAATGCTAAATTTATATTACAATATACCTTCTAGTGCACATACATTAGAAAAACTCTTTAGGTGTTAAACAGGTATATGCATACATTACTTGTAATTATTTCTACACTTGTGGACTGTGGATATTTTCAAATAAAGATGAAAGTTAAATGTACTTTAAAATAAAATATTTATTTTCGGACAATTTTTTGTTTTTGTTTTATTCTCCAAATAATAGGTGGGTGCTAAGTATATTAATATAAATGGAGGGAAAACGCCAAAACTTTTTTTGGGAGTTAAGCAAAAAAAAATTTCCGAAAATTATTTTTTTTCCTTTTTATTTAAATATAAGCGTGGATTTTAATTTTTTTTTTTCATGAAATATAATTTTCTACTTTCTATTAGAAAATTATATTTCATGGCCATTATTATGGCCATAATATAAGGCATCCGGGCCTGCTTTTAACCATTGTCAAGGGAAATGTTGGAGGCAACAATCGTAGAGGCCGCCCGTTAAGCTACGTAGACCAGATTATCGCAGATGTGCGCTGTAGCATCTACCAAGAGATGAAGAGGCTGTCAGGTGACAGAGAGGAGTGGAGGGTGAATGCTTGTTGCAGACCAATCCTAGGATCGCGACCCAAAAAAAAAAAGTCAGCCATACTGCGAGGATTTTCCATCGCCGAACTTCACGTCAAATCGGCAAAGAAAATGGATCGACCGATTGTCCGCGCACTGTGTTTGATAAGCGCATATTATATTAATATAAATCTAGCGATATTCCGCCTCGGAAGATCGGCGACAGAAGATCCGCGCAATGTGGCGCTGATCTTTATATTACCCATCTTAAAAAATCACTTCGGTAGGAAATTGGCGCCATCTTTTGGTGAGGTCTTTAAGTAATTTTCATATCAAACTTTTATTTATTAATTATGATGGAATATTTGATTAATTAGTAAATCTGATATTTACATGCATTGTCATCGTGTATTGTCATGTGTGCTAAATTTCAGCTCGGTTGGACATTGGAAAGTGGGTGAAATGTCGATTATAAAATTCCATCTAGACAAACAGACAAACCGATAAACAGACAAACAGGTTAAGCTAATACAAGCATGATAAAAAAACGTGGTTTGTAGCATCTCTAAGGTTATCCGTAATATTTTATATAATTCAATTCTCGAGATCAATTCAATAGATTTTTATTGCGAAGCAAATTGGTTGTTAGAATTACTATAATTTAATCTTATTCTATTAACTTAAAACCGATTTTTTGTTTTGATCATATATATTTAAATATATTACTTATTTCATTTCAAATATAAAGGTTCATTTATTTTTGTTGACAACATGTAATTTAATTTTCTCTTAATTTTTAAAAGCTACATCTTAATTTGTGATGTGTGATAATTGCAAAATTGTTATAATAAAATTTAATTCAGTATTTTTACTGTAATTATTTACAGCAAAAATTTTTAATATATTATATTTTTAAAATAGGAATATGCTATCTACTCAATACGCAAATCAATATATTATATGTACGCTGGTAAAGAAATGATATATTATGATCGTTATTCACCCTTTCGTGGTGCATTTCAGTAAAAAAAACAACCTTTCGCTTGGGTCCGCTTATTCGCATATTATGGTCATATTTCTGCCAATTACTTCACTCAAACACTGAACAGGCATAACCGTATTCTGGGTCTTAATTCTTGAGTTTGTTGGAGATCATAAATTCTCTTAATTTAATAAAAAAAACTAGTCGTGAAAGCACATGCATTAATAATATTGGCACGCTTATGAGATTCAATTATGTCAGAATGTTAGTTTACTTAGTAAAAATCACTATCACTGGTACTAAGTTAACTAACATTCTGTTATAATGTCTAACCACAAAGTTAATGCTTTCAATACAAATAATATAAATAAAATTCAATTATGTGTTTGGAAAAATTGCAAAACGATTTTTAACATGACTTATATTGCACGCTTTGTGAAATTTAAGCAGGATAACATTATTTTCTGTACATGTCGTCAGATTTGAAATATTTTAATGAATAACTAATAACTACTTCAATTCTCTATGCGATCAAATCTTGCACATTGAGATCTAATATTTTTCCGATTATTGTTGAATAGATAATCGTAGAAAAATTTTAGAATAAAACAGTGAACACTAAATTGAACTAGTAATAATAACTAAACTATAAGTAATCCTTTTTTGGTTACAGAAATTTTTATGTGTTCAAAATACAAAATAAGAGATTTTTCAATAAAAGTAAAAAAAAAATCTATTTCAATGTCACAGCAAACAATAAATGAAATTATTTATATTTTAAAAAAACGCTCGTGTATGGACATTCATTTCTACGAGACCTTTCCATCGACGGATGTTTTTGTTCGTGTTTGCTATTTGGACATAAATTATAGGTGACAGGAAGAAGGATTCTAATGTCTGGCCGAATCAAAGTCAAAAGTTTTTCAAACCACTAGTTTCTCATTCCGCCAGATCCTCGGGGCCTCGTTCTTCCGTGACACCTCACCTTGATGACAACGTGCAATGCAGCACAAGTCATAGGTATCATACTTCTTTAAGGTACATGTAAGGCAAATTCCTTATCCTTAAGGTACGCGTGAATTCATCGTTTTATCTCATCATTCTCATTAGTACGTTGTCATTTCGTACGCTATGAATCAGAATATATTTTGCGTACATCTGATGATCCACATTTTAAACGACGCAATTATCTTCAACACTGTTTTTTGTAAGGGATAAACGTTTCATTTTATGTATCAGAAATATAATAGAAATGAGAAAACACATTAGCGTAGCAATATAATTCGAACGCTCTATCTGCACGCACGAACAAAAAATATTACCGTTTGAAAGAATGTTTTGTTTGGCAATAGATAATATTATAATATAAGCAAGATATCTTGCTCTTCTATTCTGTCCTCGTTTTACTATTGTCAAAAATGACAGTAGAGCAAAATCGTAATGTTTTGTGCAGGTCGTTGAAAAATGTTGTTTTTATGAGTACAGTAGCTTAACCCACTTTATTTTTAGACCTTTTTCAATGCTTAAATTTAGTTGGAAAATGTGTAGTGCAATATTTTGTTTTGGTTATTCTCTCGATGTCCCTACGGAACTCTACAGAGTGAGTTTCGTATCCGTTTTTCTTTTTGCATGTTGACATTGGCATATATATTCGTAGATATGTATACGCAATCTACTTTGGCATAAAGCAACATTTTTTTTGCTTTTTTATTTTCAGCAATATATTCTTATCATTTTATAAATATAACACACAAATGTTAAATTGTAATACAATAATTAATACTGATTAAACAAAGATAGTTTAAGTATTTATTGCACATACGAAAAAATGCATTTTTAAATACTTATTTAATATACAATATTATCACAGATTACGGGAAATTGTTTGCGCACTCTCTTTCATGAAACCTGACTATGAAAAATAATATGGACCTAAAAATCAGGAAACGATTAACGTGCCGTAGTTACATGGACGAAATTTAGTCTCATAATCTCTCATCTCAAAAATTTGGTGACAAGGATCGATGTGTATCTCTTAGTAATTCTACTCTGCGTACAAAATAATAATAATAGCTCAATCCACACCGAAGTCTGTATTTTCCTTTACGCGACATTCAAGACAAGTGTCGAAGCAATCCATAGACACCCAACGGTGATGGGAAAAAATCACATTCCTTGTTATAAGCGGGACCTTTCGTAAAGAACCTGCGGATACATGATAAAAATTTCATTTCAACGATGACTATTTTATAACGTTGATCGTATTTTTGTGACTCATATCAGTAACACTGAAAACGGCTTTGCTATGCAATTTGGAAAATTGCAGTAGGGAGTAATTCAATTAAAATAATACGTTTACTGTACACGATATAAGAAATATGGCATATTTAATTGATAAAATGGAAATCCTATTTTTGTGGTAAAAGTTATTATAAACAAGTATTTTTGTAAAATCCTTGAATATATATATATATGACAAAAGTAACTTCTGGATTCCCTCGCGTTTTCTGTAAATGGTCTCCCTGAGAAGACCTAGGCCGACGTTTCGACACGGTATCACGTGCCATTGTCAAGGCTAAAAAGGCCTCAAAAGTTACGGACTAGCCGTACTTGTTCGCGGGTGACATGAAAGTCTCCCACCAATAAGGCTGTCATACTTCGAGTTCAGTTCAGTGTACCATACACATGATACATGAAACATGGCGACGATTTAGTTACACTGAACTGAACTCGAAGTATGACAGCCTTATTGGTGGGAGACTTTCATGTCACCCGCGAACAAGTACGGCTAGTCCGTAACTTTTGAGGCCTTTTTAGCCTTGACAATGGCACGTGATACCGTGTCGAAACGTCGGCCTAGGTCTTCTCAGGGAGACCATTTACAGAAAACGCGAGGGAATCCAGAAGTTACTTTTGTCACTTTACAATAACGCTCGCGGAAACCTCTAGCAAAACATATATATATATATATATATAATAAAAATGCGAACACGAATGATATTCTTACTATTTTCAAAATAAGCTAAACGTTTGTGTTATGAATATAGAACTAACTTGCTGGTATCCTAGAATGGGGCTCGAACTACCGACCACCAGATCACTAGGCGAGCGTCATGATCACCACATCAACAAGATACTCATTTAAAACATATTTAAAATTTAATGCGGATCAAATTAGCTTAAATGAAATAGGTATAGCAAATTGTTGTTTAGGATTGGATCACTCGATCTATCCCAAGTGGATTAGGACTTAATTGGCATAGATCGCTTTTAACTTAATTGTTTTTTTTACACGCATTATAAGGTTACTTTAGAATCGACTCTAAAATATTTAATGTAGATATTGAGTTAAAAAAAAACTGGGATTATTGTATCACAATAGTATAAATTTTAAAAGACGTTCGTTCAAATATAGTTTTTATGAGCCAAAGTACCTACAGTGAGGCTGGTTTATTTTCGCATATCATATTTTTGCGAATCAAGGGATATTGCATTGGAATCCAAGAAGTATAAAGTGATTTATTGTTCTATATGTTCTATATACGGGGGTAAGTCTATAGAACTCCATAATTACAAATATGGAAATAAAAACACTTGTTCTTAAGTTCTACATTTTAATTTTTTTAGACGCCTGTCGCCTTTCGAGCGTGATAATGCCCTCCCTCATAAGTACTTGTAATGTAGAACTTAAAAACAAGTGTTTTTATTTCCATCTGTTACATAAAAAATGCTTTATCTACGATATATATGGTGGTGTACAATGGGATCTAGATCCCTTCAAAACTCCATTAAAAATTGTTTGATTTATTTATATTGCCAAATACGTTGCGATGTGATATTTTGCTGCTAGAATAACGTATTATCTTTTTTTGAATATATTTATGTAAACAGATTTTTATTGTAAAATTACGTTTGGATAGTGAAAAAATTTAATTAAAAAAATGTGTCACTGTATTATACATTTGAAAATTTGACGGAAAAGTAGTTTTTTTACATGGTGTAATTTTTTACCCAATCTCCAGAAAAATAATGTTTCGAATTCAAGTTCCAGTGGTAGGTATATGATATGGAAAATATACAGTGAAAGAAAATATTCGTTTAATTTAATGTACGGCGTCTAATAATAATGATAAACCTGTACCATTTATCTAAACTTACCATACAGTACATTTAAAAGAATATATATATTTGATAAAAAAATAAAAATAAATTTCAATGGCAACAGAAGTCGAGAATCAGCACCTCGCTATGAAAAAATGTTTGTATGGAGGGCCAATAAATTCTCTGCGTCGCTCGCACGCATGTCCCGGCGTAACATTACAGCGGCGACAAGTTCGCCTGATTGCAGGCCGTACCGGGATAACAATACGGGCACAATAAATCCACAGTGTGCACGCACTTTTAAAAATAATTGAAATGAAACAATGGCTTTTACTGACGGCCAATGGCCGCTCGGGGCGTGTGAATGTGACGTCACGTATAAATCAAGCGCCCCAGTCCCATTCGGGGAAAGTAGGCTGTACCGTCGAATCAGAATATTGTTTTAATTACACGAGTGGCATAATTTTACTTTTATTTTGTTCGGCTTCATTCAGCAGTTCTTTTTTTGTTTCGGTCATTCAAAATTAAATACAGCGCACCGACGAAACTGCTGGAAATAACGCTAGGTATACAAAATAAATACTTTTGTATTTGAATTCAAAACCGTTATTCGAAATTTTTCGCGGTTTTGTGATTTTTTATTTATTTTATCTTAATTGACGCCACACCAGCTATGAAATACATCTGAAAAATAATATATAAATAAACTTCATAGAGAATCAAACCCTGAATCCTCAGAATGAGAAGCCAGTGTCGTACCCATTGGACTACGAGGAGAGCTAAAGATCTATAATAAATAGTATGTGCATGCATATCTCAATAAAACTAAAATGATGTTTAATTTTAATTTAATGTAATACTAACTTCATTCTTATTAATTAGGTATATATTTATATAAACCATGGACAAAATCAAAGAGCCAAATTCGTCGGGTTATTTTATACAAATTTTTCGGGAATTTTTTTCCATTCCGTGGCTACCAATCAATCGGTGAACCGAAAATTCTAATCTTTCAAATCTCCTCCTTTTCCCCAAAGTAGACGAACAAACAAACAGAATCAGAGTTTGATTTACTCACCAACATTTTTCCGTCAGTTTTGTGAGCAACATTTTTTCCGCTAATTATACCGCACAAGGGCGCACTTAATTTCAAATAACAGACCGAGAAAATTTAACCTGTTTTCACAGGGCTTTGTACAGTAACTTGTTATCATGTAAATAACTCGACTACGGGGAAACTTCGCCTCAGATAGCATCTGGGTCTTGCTGTTTGATTTACAAGTGGGGGCAGAACACGAGCTGGCGAATTTCATTGTCATACAAGTATCATTTGTAATTTGATAGATAGAAGCTTAACTGATATTTTCTGTTTGATATTTTTTTTTGATTTAATCAAAAGTTTTTTACAATATTTATGCAATAATTTTTAAAATTGTAAATATTATTCTAAGATTATTTGTATTATTGTCGGAGTATATATTTAAACTACGTAAATTTATATATAACTACGATTACATAAACAGTTTAAAGCATTTGAAATAAATCAGGATTTGTCTAAGAAAATTTATAAAATCACTTAAGTTCCGTATGATCAGTATCAACTGTCAAAAAAGTTATTAAATTAAGCGAAAACTTTGATTTTTATTTCAGTCCTTACTTAGGCAAGCTGTCAAAACCGATCTGAAAATAATCCGACTCTGTCAGCGCGTCACTGTACATCCATCAGTCATTCCAAAACGTAACATGTTTTTGTTCACTTTGAGGTTATGTCATTGGCGGGGTATTAGTGTCATTGCGTCGATGTTTCGGTGGTACGCCACGTGCGACGGCCGCTCCGCACCCGACACGCGTGCTACCCTGCCGGCGACGCGCGCGCTACTGACTCCCGTATCCTCTCGTGGATGCGCCCACCCCCGGGCCCTCTCGAGCTCCCACCGCACGCCCCCCGCCGGCTAGAGTCCCATCCGAACCCTAGAAATAATGAGAAAAGTGTAATGGCAATGGGTGATAACTGGACGATTTCAGGTGATTTCAGCAATCGGCCGATGCTCCAAATCGCTAAAAATGTTAACCTGAAATTTAAAACCTTTCCATCTTTTTTTTATAAATTTTATTTGTAATCTTTTGACAGTCCCTATGTAACATCATTTTTGATTTTTTAACCAATACATAGAAAATACTCTTCTTTATAAATAAATAATTTCCCCGCGTTCAAAAATTATAAAAAATCAGTATTTTTTTCAGAGTAGAACTGACGTTAATGTGAAAAAATACGCTATTTGTGTATATAAAGCCAAACTTTTTGTAGTTATCTTAATTTTCGTGCAAAACTCGATTTATGTCAACAAAATCGATTTTTATGTTAAATTCTTATTATAGATTTAAATAAATAAATAGGACGAAAATTGAATATTACCTTCATAACTGCGAATATGTCTTGTTCATAAATATTTTTTAAATGGTTAAATGATACAGTAATGATTTAGTTTAGAAAAATGCCATAAATTATTATATTATTTTTTTACGCTTCAAAAGGCCCAATTACAGAAGCGAAACACATCACAAAACACCCAGGCTCGAGCAAATCACATAGATTAATTGTGACCTCATCGGAAATGGAACCCGGAACCCTCGGTGTGAGAGGCAAGTGTCATATCCACTGGGGTACGAGGCCGCTCTTTTTGGAAATCCATTTTCACAGGTAGACAAGAGCTTAGTCTATTTTGAAAGAATATTAATAATCATGATATATTATATTGATGTGACTGACATCTCACCATCAATGTATTTTTTATCACTAGATAAAATAGAATATGCATTTCCACATCACCAGTTTTACCCGCAGCAAAATATAAGCTATCGGAATATTTAAATAAGTTTGACAAGTCACAGAAAAGAATCTTCTTATTTTATTAAATCATTTTTTTATTTAGTTTGACACAAACACAAGCATGATATTCACGTAAATTTTATGCATTGTGGTATAACATTTTGTCATCTAGATATTATCATTTAAAAATATTCATCTTGTATTATTTAAAGTCATAAATAATATTTTAGTCTACATGCAGTTAGTATATGAATTGTCTGTGCGCGAGGTCGTCCGTTTCGTTTATTGTCATTGTACCTTTAATTTGTTTAACCTGTAATGATAAATCATGCTCTTCCATCATCATGCCGCGCCGCTTACACTCACTGTGTAAGCGGCGCGAGTGTCAGCGGGGTAGCGAGGATGACTTATTTAGCATTAAAATAATGCCAAACTGGATGACGAAAGTGCACGGCCGATCTGGTAGGTATTCCTCATAAAACGGCCCCGGTGGTTCCTCTTCACTGTTGCATCAATGATCATATTGTAAATTGCATTAAAATATTATTTTTTTTTTGAAAAACCTTTGGATGGATTTTTAACCCTTTTCCCGTGATCCAATCGAGCTGAAACTTTGCAACCAGACTTTTGGCGACGATCAAAAAGATCTATCAAATTTTCGTTAAAAAAGAATAATAATTATGGTATTATTTTGGATTTTTTGAAATTTTAATGGTTTTTTCAAATTGGAATCCTTACAAAAGTTTGATTACAACCAACGGCGCCGGCGGCCCGATAACGTCACGGAATACTTAAAATTTGAATAACTCCGTCGGTAGGTATAATAGGTATTTCACTACGAATTTCGAAAATTTATGACAATTGGTTCATAGATGACAGCACAATTCGGTTTTTTGGGAAGAAATCAAATAATAAAGAGATATTTTAGAGATTTTTGACATAGATATTTGTCTAGACATGTTTCGTTTTCAGTCAATCAATTATTACATGATGGTAAACTTAATTTACAAAGAAAGGGAGTAAAATAAAAACTTGGTTTTTATGGGTTAGTTTTTACTCCCTTTCTTTTAACTCGTAGCGTGTGCGGTTTTTTGTGCGCCGGAAAAACTTTGGATCGATTTTTAACCCTTTTCCCGTGATTCAATCGAGCTGAAACTTTGCAGGCAGACTTGTGGCGATATAAAAATGATCCAATAAAATTTCGTTTAATAAATTTAATAATTATAGTATAATTTTAGATTTTTTGAAATTTTAATGTTTTTTTTAAATTGGAATCAATACAAATGAGTAATGACCCCGACGCGGCAGTAGACACGAAATCTGATTCAATGGGAAAGGGAGAATAATAAAAACTTTGTTTTTATGGGTTAGTTTTTTTAAGTTTTAAAAACCTTTCAAGTAATTCATCAAAATTAGTAACTCAAGTTACCATAATGTTGATATGTGGACTTGTAAAATCTGTGGAGTTCGGTCTTTATTAGTGTCAAAAGTGATCGATCGATAAAAAAGATATGCTTTATTAATCATTAGAGTACCAAAAGTGGAATTTCCAAAACATTCATTGTAATAAATACAAAAAGAGTTACGAATTTCATCTTAACAAATTCATCATAGTTAATTACAACTGCTGAATAATTGTTGAATATATTGTAGTGAGATGGTGGATTCAGAAGGAATTACACTTGAATACTGAAAAACATTCTTTAACACGCTGGAATCAACTGGAACATTCTAGTAAACACTGGAATTGTCAAAAAAAATACTAAAAACGTGTAGATTTGTCTCGAACGTTATTTTTATACAAAAAGCAAAAAAATTTATACATAAAAAGGCAAAAAGAGTGCCGCATAGAACAGTCTTTGTTTGACGTTCGACAAGTGTGACATTATGACGAAGCAGTGTGGCCAGCGCATGTTAAGCTAAGTGACAAATGTTCTGGGGGAGTGCTTACGTGCGAAATTGAGCAGAATACTCTCAAAAGTGATCTATGCGATAGAAACAGCGAAATAAAAAGTGTTCCACAAATAAGTGACATTAACAATTAGTGAAAATTAAGAAATTGTAAAATAAATGTATAAAATATTTTAGAAACATCTAGTGATTTTTTTAACATAAATAATAGTGCTCTAAATAAAAACTTTGATTATTATTTAGTGTTTCATTAACTTTCCTTAGCTACAGTTCTTTGACAATATTACAAATTTTAATATATTATTTGTGCAAGTTTACCCAGGAACCTCTGGAGGTTTATTTTTATTTTATGCCTAGGCCTACATTTAAGGGATGTAAAAAAGTATAGAAAAACGTATTGTTTCGAATGCGCGATTTTGTAATACTGTCGCTATTCGTAAGAAGGCATTTACATTTTCGCTATTAACAAATTGTTCTTCCTAGTAATAATGTGCAAGCTTGTATTGACTCTTTAGAACTGAACAGATTGAACGCAATGCTCCCTTTTGCAGATTGTCTTAATTTACGCGCCTATTTTCAACCCTTGTGTGGATTCATCCCCGTTTTGCCACTATCCCTTCGATCTCTCAACCCGGATAACAAACACCCCCGTCTGACATCTACTGAGAACTATGCGCGGTAGTTCTTCGCGGAAAATAAATAAAAGAACAGTGCCCGTTCGAACTAACTCCTTTCCGACTGAAATTGAAAAAAATAGGCGCACGGCTGTATAGAGAACAATTGTGATAGAGTTGTGCCATTTGAAGAATTGCCTTTTATCTTCCAGATCCCATATCTTTTGTACCTAATCGAAGCTTATTTAAGAACCTTTTGTATATTTGATATTTTACAGAATTTAACAGATTTTATTATTGTCATCAGCTAAAGATTTGATCACAGTTCATAATTTATATTATGAATGAATTGTTTTTTTTACCATTTCGTATATTATCTCAGAAGTGCATGACATGCATATACTTCACATTTATAAAAGCAAAGGTAGCAATATTCAAAAATTGAAAAAATATTTTGAATGTAGTCACCAAGAATTACTAATTTAAAATTCATAATTCCAGATTCCATGTATTTATTTCCTTCAAAATAATGTTTCCTATAAATGTATAGGCTATGTTTCCTATAAAATCTTGAATTCAGTACATTGGTAATCTTCGATAACTACATTGAATTTTTTTTTGGATATTGCCGCCTTTGCTTTTATATTAACGTTATCGCTGGGATAATAAACGACATAAGCCTTATGCATTTTTGCAAATTTGTTTGCGTTAATTTACTTGCAATAGAAATGTTACTTGTAGGGCACTTACGTTTTTAGAATAATTATAATTTAACCTTTGGTGAATAGATTTTACGGAAACACTGGCCGCGGCTACACAGCGATCACCACTGACCGCGAAACGGAAGCTCATGGGAGAAAACCATGCAATAACTTCTACTTACGTCCAGTTGTTTGATCATTTATAATAGATGTTAATAAAACTAACCCATAAAAACCAAGTTTTTATTATACTCCCTTTCTCATTGAATCAGGTTTCGTGCTTACTGCACGCGTCAGGCTCATTACTCATTTGTATTGATTCCAATTTGAAAAAAACCATTAAAATTTCGAAAAATCCAAAATTATACTATAATTATTAAAAAAAAATTAACGAAAATTTGTTAGATGTTAGATTTTAGATCATTTTTATCGTCGCCACGAGTCTGCTTGCAAAGTTTCAGCTTGATTGGATTACGGGAAAAGGGTTAAAAATCAGACGCCACGAGTTAAAATAAAGGGAGTAAAAAAGTAACCCATAAAAACATTTTTATTATACTCCCTTTCTCATTTACTCGTTGAAGCTTTTTTTTTCGCTTAACCTACGCGTTGGGCTTCGGTCGGGCGACGCTACGAAAGGGAGTTATAAAAAAATTCCAAAAATCCAAAATTATACTATAATCAGGTTTTGCGTTGTTATGAAAAATATGAATGAAGAGAGAATGATTATAAAAGACACGACACAGATACGATCAGATACTAATGTAGATGTAGACGTCAGAAGAAAGATTAGCGTAGGTGAAAATATACAATATATGCTGGTGGATGAAACAAGAGATATAAGTAAGAATATGCTCTGCGAAAATGGCAAGTAGGTCTCGTCTTATTATCATTTTAAATACATGATACATGATGATCTGTGTATGCTTTTCGCAGAAATAGTTTACATTTTCCAAAAATTTAACAAAATTAATTCCGTGGGAGCAATGAAGGATCTATCGTATACTCTAATACATAAAATTATCAATACTCTGTAAACAAAGCCACAGGTGTCAGCAAAAACCAACGATCCTTAGCAAGTATGATTTCGTTATTGCATTTCTGCTTAATCTTTAGCTTACCTCGAGCTTTTCGCGGAAGGCGAGGAAAGCCAAAATGCAGACCAAATATTGGTTCTTAAATTAATTCCATAGGGGAGCTAGCAACGAACCATATTTTCAAACAAAAATTACCTTATTAATTAAAGCAATAAAATTACAACACAAATATTTTTCCAGTTTTTCTTCACATGGATAAGTAAATAAAATGGAATAAATAGAATACTTCTTCAAATGTAGCAAATTTATTTTGTGGTAACATAATTATAATTAATATAAATTAACTTTGTTTAAACCACTTATTTATTGAAAAAAATCAACATGTTTCAAACATGTTGATTTTTTTCAATAAATAAGGGTTTAAACAAAGTTAATTTATATTAATTAAATAGAATACATTTATAATTTAACCAAATAAATTAAACAAAGTATTGTGTAATGTGAAGTTTAATTACTGCCATGGTTAATTATGAGTTTATGTTGAACCTAACACAAATATATCACGAAAAAACTGATATTTAAGATTATTAAGGAGTTAAGTTTAGTTACGATTGTCGGCCCTGATGAAGCTGAATAAAACTTCAGCGAAATGTCGAGATTTGCTTCTCTGTAAAATATATGGTTCATAGAAAATATGGTTTTATTTAACACTGAAATTAACGATTATTTTAATAAAGCATCTCAATATCATATATTTGTTTGTTATTCTTTTTTTAATATACAAATCACCTCAAAGTCAAGACAGTTTAACGGGAAACTTTACTGAAATTTTAATAAAAATAATAGACATAAGTTTAATGTGTTAATAATGTACTGTACGTGTAGTTATATAAATAAAATAAAATAAATGAACCGATTCCATGTCCGTTACTATATTGAATGGATTATCTTTTAATATCATTTTTAGGGTATTTGTTATTAAAGTCATTACGTATAAACATCTACATATAATTTTTTAATAACTTGTTAACTATACAATGTTTATCAAAACTAAATAGTTAAATTTAGTGCTTTTAGACAAGGTTAGCAGCCTCAAAAAAGTGTCATACCTATTACCTTTATGAATATTTTGATTATTAACAAAAAACAAATATTAATTTTCGTCAATAACAATTTAAAAGCCTGACTTAATTTTACTGCTAACATGCATCGACTCAAAGAAAATTATTTGATTAAAGATTAAATAAATCAATAACTCCTAGTTAATATTAACAGTCCAAAAACATACCATTAAACATAGATTGATCTATATCAACAAACACACTTAGGAGGAATAGTCGAAGAAAGTGCATTGAAATTTTCTGAAACTGCCATATAACGTCTTGTATATCTTATTAATACTTAGAAAAAAGGAACATGTCAACAACTTTTTATTTATAATATAAAAAATACGCATTATTACCAATTTATAAAGTCACAGAATAATATTTTCAATCTGAAACTAATAATAATTGGTACGATAGTGTATAAACTTTATATATATACATTTTATAGTTGTTAAACTGTGGACTGAAAAGAAAATGAAATTACGTCATTCTTTTGAATACAGATATCCCATAAATGTGTTTTCTTCAACATTGAAGAAAACATATGTAGTTATTGTTTGCCAGTGTGATATAAAAGTACTGGAAAATCTTTTTTTGTGCGTATCAAAAACTTTTCGATTTTGAGGTATACGATAAAACATTGGAATCCAATAATAAAACACCGTATTTTGTGAGAACCGTATTTTTGTCGTCCGTCGTCATCCACCTTATTGATTCTACTGATATTGAATATTTTAAATTAAAAACATGTCTTTTTTTAATCCATACTCATCAATTTTTCAGCGTGAAAGCCTCATATGCACGATACGTTAATCACGTAAATATTTCATGGCTGTAAAATTAACATGAATATTTTATACGCTGTATATATAGGTATGAAGAACAACCAGTTACCCGATGGTGTGTTAGGATCGGTCTCTCACCTTGGAAACAAGGTTTCAAATTTTCGAAAATATATTCTCGTACAAGATTTGAAACCCTGTCCACAATAAACAAGTAATCATGAAGGAAATTTAATATGGAACTTCGGTAACTGTATAACTCTCTGTATATTTGGAGGAAGGTGAAAGAAAGGAAGCCGCGGGGGATAAGACTAACCATTAGCTTATATAAGATTCTCTTATAACATAAGGGTTAAGGAGAAGACCAATGAAACGATGTCAAGATGGATTGCAAGAGAAAAGATCACAACAACGAACGCAGCGGTGTCAAGCAATGGCACGTTCTCTGTAGTGTCCATCATAAATTTTTCAGTCCCATGAGAACGTCAAAAAAAATATTTATATTTGTACAGAAACACTACCTGTTATCTAAAAATTTTATCCATCTGAGATAAACCGCACATTGATAGATGGTAATATATAAAAAAAATATTTTGACGATAAAATATATATTTAATAAAGATTAAATCAAAAATAAATATAATCATTTTTATTATAGTTCTAAGCATAGCTTAATTTATAAAATTTGTTTTAAATATGTTTAGTTATAAGTTCGTTAATGCTTTTTATCATAAACACAGTGGTTCCAAAAATTATTTAATTGAGAAAATATTATACAACTCAAAAATAAATCCAAAACTCACACAAAAATTATATTGTGCTTGGTGGTTAAATGCTTAAAACACTTGCCTAGTGGTTCCAGAAGACCAGCAGTTAAGATTTATTTTCATAGGGCAAGCATTTAGATAAGTTTGGAAATACTGAAAATATTAATGACATACATATTTCGTGTGCGCATATCTATTTATTTTTATTTAAAATTTTACGGGCAAGCCCTACCACCTTAATTTTATCAAGACATTAAATTATACAAAAAAATAAGGAGAAAACTATTATAAAAGAGGGAACACAATAAATGAAACGTTTTAATTAGCATTTATTTTTATTCAAAACAAATTTGAAATTACACAGTAAGTAAATTATTTTGAAAGAAAATTTAATTCAATGAAGAATCGTGCAAAGAATGTTGCTACGTAGATTCCAGTATCCTCTAAAAGGTTGCCTTTACGTTGCATAATTAATTGAATTTGCATATCTGGTGCAGCGTTCGGTCTGATGCATTTATTTATTGCGCATGTATTAGGAATACTATTTTTTTGTACAATTAATAATTAAAACATTTTATTATGACTATATACCGCGAAACTCCTGTTTTTAGAGTTTTTTTTGTATATTATAAAAGATTGCATTTGATTCAGAATTTTGATGACACATTATATCATTCACATACAACTCAAATGTTTATTTATATTTTTATTTATTTATATTAATACGTACCCCGCTATTCTCAGGATAATAATATTTCTATAATATCATAGTGTACAAAACAATATCATATTGTAAAGACATATATCTTTTTTTACTCTTCAATAGGCCAAGAGGTCCAATTACAGAAACAAAACACATCACAAAACACTCAGACTTAAGTAAATCACATAGATTAATCACCGGGAATCGAACCCGGAACCCACAGTGTCATGCCAACTAGACTACGAAAGCCGCCACTCTATACGATATTGTATAGTTTATATAATATCATTATAGAGTGAGCGTGTGTACTCAAAATATTGAAGCATGAGTTGTTATCATACTCATGCTTGTCTATTCTCACTAAACACTTCTTATTACACTTTTTTTATTACATAACACTTTTTATGCAATTTGTTTATTTTACTTGGATTTCTGTCATATGCTTTATAATAATGTTATAACACTTATACATTATATATGTACATATGTATATACATATACCTGTTGAATTCTTAATAAATTAACATGGGGATAACTTTAACTAACTGTATTCTTAATATTACGGTGTATATTTCTTGATATATGTATAACATTAACTGTAATTTATTAAGCGCATAAACCACATATGCAGTTTACTAACTGCATTGCAACATATCTGTAAAAATATATGTGTATATAGATAATTATAAATAATCAATAAATATGTAAACTAATATTCCGATCATAATTGTTACCATATTGTTCGGATAAGAATATGGCATAATATTCTGTAAGGTAAATATTATAGAATGTGTTATGATGGGACGTGTTTATTTTTGTGTGCTATAAGTTTAAATGGGAAATGCCAAGACATCTGTCAAATAATGTCATCATTATAGCGGAAATATTGACCATTTTAAATTTCGGAAACTTTTAATGAAAATAAATAGTAGATGTATGTAGAAAAAAACATATATCCGCCAACTTAAATTATATTAAGACATATTTTATATAAAATTCATCAAGTGCCAATTGACCAAGTGTATAATATTATATAATAACGGCCAAAACACAATTGTTGTGAGAACGTAAACCAATGAGAATAGACTGTACGCTGGCAGCCCTCGCAGGGCAAAACACTGACTTCTCACATCGAGGTTCTGGGTCTCCATGGTGAGTTCAATATATAATCTACACAAACTTATTAGTTTTTGTTATGTTATCTCCAAAATTAATTGGGCCCCAAGGCGTAAAAGATGAAAAAATAAATAAAACATACCTTTAAATATTATCAAACAAATTGCAATTAACAATGGTTATAATACTAAATAATTAGGTATACGGTGTGCTTTTTTTAGAATTATAGAGCTTTAAAATGAAATAAAATGCAAAAAATCGTAGTAACGGCCATCGAAAAATTATTATATGCCATTAGTATAGGGTGTATTTTTAGAGGTTTGTCTTTCGAATTGGCAACACTTTAACCGCGGACAGCCAATTTAATAGCTGTCATCCAAAATTTAACAGCTGTCATTTACACATCTAAAGAGAGTGGAATTGAACGTTGCATTGTGTAAAGTGATCACTAAAGCCCGCATATACAAGTCATAAGCCCTGGGCCACCTTTTAAAGTCTACCATACACGTTTCCCATATAAATAGTTTTATCTCTGTGAGACTTCTATATTTTAGCTCAATTAATAATTATCCCTTTGTGGACAAAATTTAGTAATTGTGTTCTCAGAACATACATAGATACATAAAAATAATTTTAAAGTTTTTATTTTTATTTTTAATAAGAATCGCAAAGCGATTAGATGAATTTAATACATCGCGACATGTATTTTTACAGAAAACATTGAAGGGAGACAGGATATCAGAGGCGGAATCCCTTCGTTTATTCCATGCACTTAAATACTTTTCTAAATTTGGTTGACATCAACCATATCTAAATCAACTGGTAACACCATCGTGATCGTCACCGATATATATTTATATATATATAAAAACCCGTGTTTCCCTACTCACCAAGTTTTCTCCGCAACCAGCCACAACTACCCACTGGTGGTTACGGTGGTGCATAGCCCTTGGTGTCACATCGAAAATATACAAGTCTGGTGGGGGTGGCTGTGCGTGGGTGGGAGTGGGACGAAAATGTGCTTTCTACCACATTCTTTTGTTATGGGAAGGCCGCAGATGCTTCAGATTGTTTCAAAATAGACGCGCCGACTGTGTCGGTGAGTCTAGAAGGTTCCGGAAAAACCTGTTCTAGAAAGTTCTGGAAGGAGAAGGTTCTAGAAAATTCCCAAAAGTTCTATAAGGTTCTAAACTGAGTGTCGGAATGTGTCGGTGTGTCGAGAAGGTTCCTGTACATTAGATAAATTTCATGATTTCATGAGTTCTGGAAGGAGAATATTCTAGAAGATTCCTGAAAGTTCTATGACGATCCAAACAGTGTATTAAAAATCTACGCGTGCGAACCGTGCACCACGCATCCCGGTGCTGTGTAGTAACGGGACAAGTTTGTGTTATTAAAGCGTTTACCGGTAGTTACGTGAGTTACCCTGATATTGTAACGTCTCCGCGATGTTTGTGAAGGGAAGAATGCATTCAACTCATTGATACGTTATCGAGTGGAAAGCTTCTGATGCAGGCTGCGCACAACAAAGAACTCCATCATCGTATCACCCTCAGAATGGCTCAATTCCCTCCTGTTTATGTTCGAGCTATCTCCGGATAAAGCAGCGATCACTTGAATTCAAACGCAATAAATTATTTATTATCTTAATGGTATTGCACGCCTCACCTGGTTATCATTGTAATCATCAAAGTAAAAAAACACATCGGTACTCTTTTATTTATTAAAAAAAATACTATAAAATTATCAGTGTAGAGTGGTACCTTGGTACATATCCTTAACACTCCGTTACACGCGCGGGGCACAGGCGTGCCCCAGTGAAATATTTTTGCCTATTATTTCATAAACAATAAATATACAATCTTGCCGCTTCTAATAGCTGTTGTCAGTGTCCTTGAGTACTCACAAGTGACACCACAGCAACGCTGGTGAACGGATGTGTTCTCTGGAAACTTTCATTTTTGAAGAAGGTACGTCATTTTTGATATTTTCTTATCAAGTAAAGATAATTAATATTATATATAATTGTATAATATTTAGCTTTATAATGCTATAAAAAAAAATGTGTTCTGTTTGTTTTAGGTACTTATAAACCAAAATGAACAGATAAGAACGACAAATAAGCACTAAACTCTTATATTCTTAACATCTTTATGTTGCATGCTATGTTCCTTTGAACGAAGCATACTTTTTTGGGTATAAATCAAAACGATTTGACACTTCAGGAAGATGACATATCCCGAAAATGGACTTAAACATTTAGGTGCCATGGCTGTGGAAGAGCCAAAGATCGCTCGACTAGAAGCGCATGCCAGAAATGTCACAAGCCTGTGTGTAATGATCATAAAGATAGTATATGCATTCAGTGTTATAACCAAAGTCAAAATGATCTCAATAAGTTAACTAATGAAAACTAAAATATCAAATTTATAATTTCCGTGTTAATTTTTTCATAATTTTCTAAAGTTAAGGAAAAAAAAATTTTGTTCTTGTTTTTGTAGAGAAAAGATATATTTTTTGTTTTCATTATAAGTGTCAATAAAGACCGATTATGTATAAAATATGTTTATTTTTTATTTCTACCCACATAACAAATAATCCATCAATTACTTTGGGGCACAGGGGTGCCCCGCGCGTGTAAATATGTAATTATTTGCAGCGCGTGAAACGGAGTGTTAATCATTGAACTTTTACCAATCATGGCATAATCCGTTTCAATGAAAAAATAAATATTGGTATACTTTACATCGATGCGATTGTATAAAAAATATATTAACACAAAAATATATAATATAAAATATAAATATACAACAGTGTTTTATTTTCTTTTTCATTTCCTTCTTCTATTCGGACCTAGTTTAGGATGACAGGTACCTTCCTGCCACACTTTTTTTAAACTAAATCTTTTAACCGGTCAACGTCGGGTACAGAACGTTATGAAATTTACAAATATTCAAAATTAAAAACACTAACACTAAAATATAATTAAAGTATAACTATTTCATATCCAAATGTCCACAAAATATTCATACTTTTCACTTTAATATCACTCTAGGACCATCCATTAGTGTCATTAATATGACCTGTTGACGGTATGTTTGTTAAATAAAAAATAAAAAACAAAAATGAAATAATTAATAACCAAGGAATAACCCGTTATTTAATATATTCCCCATTAATCTCTTTTCCACTTTCTTACCACTAACGAGGAGAATTTACATATTTTATTAAATAGATCGATTAGTGGGCGACCGCACATTTGACGTAAAATTAATCTGATTGAACGTTGAAACACCTTAATAAAGGTGTTTCAAAGGATAGGGATAGGGAAAGGGGATAAAAAACTTCAGCATAAAATCGATCACGCAAGATCAGAAGGTCATTGTTTTACTCATAACAATGTAAAAGCACTACTTATAAGCAAAAAGAGTACACTATAATTTATTATAGAAAATTTAGAAATTAATCTTAATAATAAAAATACAAACACCCCTCTTATCCATATTAGCTCCGCTTCTCAACCACTTACACTAAGTCGATAAAATGTTTTTTTTCTTAAGTTTTAGTTTTTTACTAAAGATCATGCAGTTAGCATCGAAAATTGTTTAATTTGAATTAAAATATTATAGTGTGAAGTGAAACATTAAGGTTACAAGGCCGAAGAGTGCTGAAGTTTCTTATCTTAATGATAAAAGCAAGATAAGAAAGAAGAAAACATGACAAGAAAGAATATCTCAAACATATTTTGTGATGACCAAAGTATAATCTTAAGTAACTCATTATCCGGAGGAAAATGACATCGAATCTCATGGCTTAGGGACTAGTACTAGCAAACTAGACCAAGTTGTTCCATACGGCGGTGAATAGAGTCGTGATCACCAATATGATCGCCCTGTAAGAAGTGTGAAGTAAACAACGTTAAGAGTTCGTAAAGTGGATCGCCATTCACTTGTTATTATTAAATAATAAAAGCATACATATACTTAATAATATTGAAGCAATATAATTTTTATGCTAGTTAACGTTTAGCTCGTTTGCGGCTAGGTGAACTAAGGTAACGCGTAAAGCGAGCAGTCAATTTCGCTAACGGCCCACAAATTTCCCGCGCAATATTGTCTTAAACTTTGTAACTAATGCCGCGCGGGGTCGCGACGCTGCTCCCAAACATTTGCGCATTTATGAACGAAGTGGACCGTGCGAATTTCGTTGGAAATTCGCTAATTGAAACATGCACGAAATCATAAGAGGAAGTTTCCCCCAAAGTGCTCCGCGGTATTTAATTTGCCCCTCGATAGAGGCCTGATGGGAGGGCCTCCTGCCCCTCCCCCGCCTATCCCGAATCGTAATACGTACGTGTATTTTAGTACAAACTCAATTAGCATGCTATTAGCAGCCAAGTGAGCTGATGCTAGGTGTATTATTATATTCACAGACAAGAGTCCACTCTGCGCAGAAGGTGGGGTGGAGTGTCATTTTTAAGCGGAAAATTTTATTTAACCCAATTAAATTCTTCAAGGCGAAGTAATAATTTTTAGTGATGATTACATAAAAAATCTATTTCATCTCTTAAATTTATTTGTACGTACGAATGTACGCATTGGAAAAAAAATACCTACTGAATGATTTTCTCGTCAAAGCTAAAGTGGGAGCTGAAAGTAAGTGACATAGAAGCGGATAAAGAGAGGTGGAATGGTAATCTATCCAAGCGATGTTTAATGAAAACAACCATTTATAATGCAATTTCTCTAAACATTATAAATAAAATTAACTTTGCAAATGTAGGAGCGAATCGTTATTTTGATTTTATTAAACTCTTACGGTAAGCTTATTTTCACGCATTCGTTTTATATTTTATTTATATAATCATTTGAGCACGTAAGATGGCTATAACTTTTCTGAATTATCTAATCAGCTTTTGTCAACTTATGTTAATATTATTTCGATATCAACAATTAACAAAAACATTATTTTGATATTAACATGGGTTAAGAAATTTAACATACAAATTATATAAGAAAACAGATAGATAAATTAAAAATTTTATAAATTATAATAGGTATAATAAATAACCATATCCTTTTTGCAAGAATTTATCCTTTAAATTTATTCCTAATTAATCATTCAACTCCTGTATATTAATTTTTTTTTTAACGTCTGCTCTTTCCATTTTAATTTTTAGTAAACGTATCCCAATGAAGACACCATTGGCCTCGAAACATGTTGATAATTCTATTAATAGTGGTTTCTGCTAAATGTTTTATTTTTATTAAATAATCATATTTAACTTTATTACTCTGCACGCCACGGTGATACCTCTATATATTAAGCAATGACACAAACCGCTTTATTTATTTTTCGTACTGCTTATAAAAGCCTAGCGGTGAGACTGTGTACACCTACGTGTTACAATGTACTTTATAATATTATTTGATGAAATTAAATAAATAAAATTATGCACGTGTCAACGTAAAATTAAGATGTGCTTCATAATCGAGCCCTAAAGTTAGGGATTTTTATGTATTATACATATTTATCTATCATCCAAATCATTAAAATATTAATTGATATAAATTAACTTTGTTAAAACCACTTATTTATTGAAAAAAATTCAACATGTTTCGAAGCCAATGGCTTCTTCGTCAGGATAACAAAAATAATATTTAAAAATCGAAGTTTAGATTAAAATATTAAAAATTTATATTTGGAAAATGATAATATAAAGTACCTACTTAACATGAAAATAAATTTAAAACATAACTATTTGCAAAAAGGACCTGATTATTTATAACATTCAATTTACTATTTACACTCTTTCTTATTTCCAAAATTTCTAATTTAACAAATTGATTCTGTATAATTTGTATGTAAAATTTGTAAACCCTTATTAATATCAAAAGAATGATCCATAGCCAAAAGATGGTTAGCAAATTCGGAATAATTATTACTATTTAAACACCTTAAGTGTTCCTTAACTCTAATTTCAAATTTTCTCCACGTTTTTCCTATATAAAAATAATCACAATCATTACAAATTAATTTGTAAACACCCGATTTTTTAAATAACAAAGTTTTAACACAGTTAATTTATATCAATTATAATTATGTAACCACAAAATAAATTTGCTATATTTGAAGAAGTCATTAAAATATTTTTTTAAATTTATTAAATTTTTTGGTGCGATATCTTTCAGAAATGATATTCACCGCATCAAAAGTGCAACCACTCTACCCTGGCAGTGCACATCCGTTCACACAAGTAGGTCCGGCGTGCTCAGTGGCGTACATGCAGGTCCGGAGCCGCGCTCGCTCGCACACTTTGGCCGCGGGGCTTTCGTACGACGATAAAATTGATTGATCGAATGTCCGGTCCATTTATCTACCTTTGTTTGGACCGGAACCGCTGCCGATGTATCACGCGTTACTATTTTATGACCAAATAAATGAAGCTCATTAAAAGTTCACATCGATATCCTGCTCACGCTGAAATATTCAATTTAACCATCATTTATTTAATATCGTACCCACGTAAATAGGACGCTGTTAGTATTACGTGAAAATGTAAATTTTTCAACATGAATATGAAAACATGGAAAGTTACATGTTTTCTTGGGATAATTTTAAATAATGTACGCTTTTCCTTTTCCTATGATAACAAAGTGAGAACAAACAATTACAAGGGCGGTATAATAATCTGAAAACTAATAGGTACCCAACCATTCCATACTTTTTGGGATAAAAACGTTACGCTAAGTGTATGGATGTTTAAATCATCATCATTTGTTTTCTGAATGCCTCTTCAAGTATTATCCTCTCTTCTATGCCCACTCTCATTTGCTATCAAATTCGCAGAATTTGGTGATTTCATCAATCCAGCAGATTTTAGAGCGGCCTGTCGACTTCTTTATTCCCCACTTAACTGCGTTTGTTCAACGATAGTATTTTGAAGTAATCTCTTGTATTATCTGTACTATTTTATGCTGTACTATTCTAGTTTGAAATATTTTGGAAATTTAAATAAGCTCAAATACTTGCGCACTATCATTAAATCTCAGTTCGCACTGTTTGCAGTCGAGAAAATAACCTTAATATTTTAACATAATCTTTTAATATAATTTTAAGTAATGCACACGAATACTTACATAAGTATATACTTTATAATTAAATATCTTATTTAAGATATCTTATCTATTTCATCATGCATATAAGACTAACGCTAACACAAACCTGACTAGCAATAGCTTTATAAAATATTTATAAACTTTTGCCAAATAAATTATTTTGTCTTAAAAAGGCTCATTCTGAGACTATAGACAACTCCTTCAAGCTGTCTCCGAGGTTTACAGAACGTGCCCGAGCGAGGCTCTCCCGGTCCTTGGATTTGGGGATCCAATATCACAATAAATAAAAATAGGACGTTCTTCTAAGATCAACGGCATCCATCTACACCCTTCTAAAGACGTGGAGTTCTCTCTCTGGCCCGGTCATCGCGAATAGACTCATCTTCCTTTAGATTTGCAATGAAACTTAAAATTATCCGTCTTTTATGTACTTACAACCTTTATATCTATCTCTGTCGTATTTTTATCTTTGCACTGTTATGGACGATGGATTGTTTTTAATTTTTAGCCGTATTATAGTGCATTGCTGCATTGTGTCAGAACGTGGTCGTGGTCGTGCAAAAGAGTAGGGCCGGTAAGAAAATAATGTTTTTTGGTACGCGGCTTCACTGTATAACCATATTTGTAACGTATTCGCTGGTATGGTGTTCGAGTAACAGACTCGGATAAATGACAAACAAAGAAACAATTAACAAAACTTTTATATATCTGAACTCACTAAAATGTATGTGCCAAAATTTATCGGATGAAAAAAAATTCTCTCTGATCGTAGTTTTAACTTGAATTTGCTTGACGCCTGTAATTACTCCCCTAAACTGCTCAAGTATGCTCTAACACTTTCCATAAATCCCTGGGTATTTTTTTTTCTTTCGGTTTTCATCGAGAAAATATTTTCTCTTTGTTTATTAGCCCTAATCTTTCAATACTTTGATTCAATAAACGTTTCTATGAATGTTACAATTTGAAAATTTTTTTTTAAATCGCTTTGTTCATTTGTTTAATCTCACCATAAACTATATCTATATTTTTCAATTTAAAATATTATTTTTTTTTACTTTGTAATACACACATAATATGAGTTATTAAATTTCTACTATAATTCCGAGAGAAGCAGTCCCTCTCATCATTAAAATTTATCAATCTAATCGGGTAGGCAGGGAGGCACGCGATGGGGAGGAGTATTTTTTTCCGCCAAAAGCTTTAGGATTGGTGAAATGGACTGTAGTGTGATATTATTTATTAATGTATTTCTAATAACAATTTCTCCGAATCTTCCAATCATATAATTAACACTAATCATTATTTCGATAGTCACAAATTGAAACTACTTCACTCAGTTCCTCATAGATTATGGATAATGAATAGTTTTGAAACCATTGAAATCCTCAAAAATTTGAATTCTAGAAACACATTATAATTAATATCAGATTTCAGTCCACTTCATCAATTCTAGAGCTTTTTGCGGAAAAAATACCCCTCCCACCGCGCGCCCCCCTGACCTTTCCGATTAGATTGATGAATGTTGTATTTATGTTAGTTATTTTCTATACCTGATGATGAGAGGAACTTCTCCTCTCGAAACTATAGCTGTAATTTAATAACTCATATTGTGTGTGTATTGCAAAGTAAAATAAAACATATTTTGAATTATAATGTTTCACCACAAAGTATCTGCCAAATCTTTCAACTATTTTTTATTTTAATGTGTGTTAAATATTCTAATGTATAACAAATATTTTATCCCGTCAAATTATATCCTTAATTAAAGTGGATGTGCATCAAAACAGTACGAGACATATTTAAATTAAATGCTTTTTTTACTCTGCAAACAACACGGAATTGATCAAATCTACTACTATTTATTGATTCCTACAGGACTATCTTCTCTACAGTAATGCTAATAAGCGATTGTAGGACCCTTCAGTTAACAGATCGAATCAGTTGTTCAAACGAAAAAATATGAAATCTGAACATTTTAAACCAGCCACAAAGCCAAATACCCACCGATTCATCATTACATAATCCTCCTTATTGTAATATATATCTTAAAGTCCATTAGCGATTAAAATCTCATTAAAGTGCCACTTACGGGAATTACCAAACATTCAGAACTAGCGGTACATAATGGAGTTCTGGTACTAACACTAATGTATGGAAGTGAAGCCTGGAGCTGGCAGAAGAGGAACGAAAGTAGATTGAATGCAGTGGAGATGAGATCCCTATACGTATGTGTGTAAAGAATGAAGATATTAGGAGTGAATGTAACGCTGATCGTAGCATAATACATAGAATAAAAATAGGGACGCTCAGGTGGTTTGGGCATGTTGAGCGAATGAATGAGGAGAGAATGTTACGAAAGATATATAATGCAAGTATTGACGGCGCCAGAAAGAGAGAGCGACCACAGAAGACGTGGCATGACATTAACTAGATACTGGAAGATGGTCCTGTTAGAAGCCTCAACAACCGTCGAGCTTGCATGCGAAGATGTATGAATGTAGATGAAGCAAAAGTTGTATGCCAGGACAGAAGAGTATGGCGCTCTATCCTCTCTGCCTACCCCCACGGGGAAACGGCCTGATGGTAAGTTAGTTAGTAAGTCAGAAATTTTATGGTTGTAGTCACCATGGGACTCAATAAAAATACCTTAGTTGTTTTCTTCATTTGTTTCTGCGGAAACACATCGCGCAGTCTCGTATTTTGGTATGAAATTAGATGGGGTTACTCTTTGTTATTCATGGACTTTTACTAGGACTTAATGAACGATTTTGATTTCTTCAATGATTTCTGTAATCTCCATGGTGAACTTTGTGTCTAATGCTGTCCAAAAGTCAAGAAGACTATAATTTATATAACCATTTGTCGTTCAAACAATAGTTGCACGTTTTCCCTTAAATGCAAACATCCGATGTTTGCATTTAAGCAAAGTTTTTTCTCTCAAAGCAGTTTTCTTATTTTTCAACGAGCATTTTATTCAGTATATAAGAGCACAAATAAAACCTCAATTATTCCGATGCGGTGAGAGAAACTGTATCTCAGAAAGCTGAATTTACATACTGTAATTGAATTCTTATTCATTTAAAAGCCTTTAAATGAGTTAAATTTTTTCAATTATATCAAAATTATCTAAAAAGGGCAAATCTCATGTTAAAATTTATGAAAAATTTTGAACATTGTGCTTCGACACGTTTAAATTTTATTTTCGCGAAAATGTATATGATATATTCAGACGATGAAATATTTAAAACGGAACGTAGGTACTCGCTTTCAATTAACTGTATTTTATCTGGATTCTAGAAAATCGTTATAGCACGTTTACCGAAATACGCTTACAGGAAAATTTCGTGACACAATCAAATCAGTGGCTCTCAATATATTAATTATCGGAGATTAAATTTAAATTATTAATTTATTAATTGTTAATTGGAGGACGAACAATATAATTACGTCTTGAATCTGTAAGTGATTCACACAATTTTATCATAAAATAAACACTGGGCTATACGCGTGTTGGTTGTTTTGGTTGGATTGGTTAAATATGTTGGTATTATATATTTTTGTCGCAACCTTTCACTTAAGCATCTTAAATATTGTGGTGTATTCAGGCAAGTTACCTCTACAGAAACTGTAGAGGTGGTGCTGATATAAAGGGAGTGAGCACTAGCTTTCTCTCTTTAATTAATTGGAGCATACATACGGTGAATCGGTTGATCTGTTTCCCATAGGTACCATTAACTTTCACATGCATCGTGTACTTTCCCTTATATAATCGTTTAAAATCTGACCTATTTTCGTGATGGTTAGGTTTGGTTAGTTTTTGAAAAGAAAGGCTTAATCTGGAGCAATCTATTGACCACCTTCCTTCCGGAGTTGCCAAATAAAAAGAT
Source organism: Agrypnia vestita (assembly GCA_016648135.1). NCBI lineage: Eukaryota > Metazoa > Arthropoda > Insecta > Trichoptera > Phryganeidae > Agrypnia > Agrypnia vestita. The sequence goes on from JADDOH010003519.1 coordinate 159,523, forward strand.
AAAAAGGAATGTAAAAGACAGATTGAGTTGTTACTGGTAAACTAACATCGAAGCGGCGCTCCAACTTCCCTTAAGAGAGTCTTTGGGTTTCCAATTCTCGTAGGATTAGGGGATGAACTTGATGAATTTTGAATACAAGTAATATTTTATGAGAATCAAATGACATCGAAACCATCAAAATTATTAATAAAGAAATATACATACTAACAAAGTGGACACAACAGATTTTTGACCTAAATTTCCACCAAAATGGATAAATACACAACGAAACACTGAGTGGATAAGAACACACCTAGAACTCACCGTATATAGACACCTGAAATGCACTATACACATAGACAATTGAAAGAATGAGCAAATCGACAAGCCTGTTGGTGCACGAATATACACCAAAAAACATTAAAATCGGATAAGTACCCTTCTGGGAAAACGGAAAAAAACGTTTTTAAGTAGATTCGAAGACAGCAAAATAATATACTAAAATACGATTTACAACGACAACCACCAACAAACAACACAATAACTCAATAGCAATAAATTAACAAATATCGAAGCACTAAAATGTATACACAAGCTATAAAAACAAAAAATGACATCAAATGTGAAAATGTCAAAATGAAACCTTCCAACATTAATACTACCTAAAACATCTCAAAACTGTCACATCATTCATGCTAAAAGAAAAATAGCACAATCGCGACTATTCTATCTGAATTTATACAACGACACAAGTGACAAATACATATACTTAAAAGTACACAGATATAATTTTGAGTAGCTTGTCGGTCTTGTGGTTAGGACTCTCACCTCGTGATCTAAAGGTCGCAGGTTCGAATCTCACTCCAGACAAGCAAGTTAGTTCTACTTTCATAGCATAACCGTTTAGCTTAATTTGAAAATAGTAAGAATATTGATGTGACACGAATTCCGTGTTCGCATCTCTATTTTTTTTTTTAAATAATAATAATAATAATAAAAAAACTAATTTTAGCTGTTTTTCCATATCTTTTATACAAATATATTTTATTATCGAAACGTTTATACATGTAAATAATAAGGAATATTCATGGACCCCTCCCCTCGGGTCTCCAATCTTTTTCAAAATAAAAATAGAATTCAAAAAAAAAATTTGAATTTTTTTCTAGTATCACGTCCGGGAGTTTGAATCCTCTGCAAGGTCCACTTGCCACGATCACCTTCTTTCGTGATGTCGCTAGAACAAAAATAATGTGCCGGCATTAGTTAAGGGCGCGTGCCCGATGGGGGTGGCCATTGACGTCGCCAGATTTATGTGTCCCCTTCTTCGATCCGTGGATTGTGTTGGGAATATTATCCGAGGATTGTGTCCGGGCCAATACATTACCGTGACTTGGGCGTGACCCTCCATTTTTCACTACTTTTTATTGGCGGGATAATGCTTTTTTGTTTAGCCCGGGCCCATTGACGACGTTTGGCGCGTTTTTTTGCCGCGGCCAAATTCTGACCGCACAGCGAGTGTGCGTAAGTAATGACTCGGGAAGAAGTGAGTACCTACCCGCACTATTGTTTGAAAGCGAATTTCTGTATGCAAAACATTTTATATTTTCGCACAACTATTTTATTTATTTTATTTTAATTAATTATTTAGTTCCACACATAATGTTGTGTGGGCTAATACTTTCATGATATCACTCAAACATATTTGCATTCCATCTAGTCATTTAAAAGATTTTACAATATAATTTTTGCACTCCTGTTTAAACCCCCTTATATTCATCGTGTTTTGAATTTACTTTGGCAGGCTATCGAAGATTTTTAGACATTTGTACATCATATAATTTTGTAAGATGTTTTTCTTTTTCTTCGAAAGTCTTATGTTGTCGCTTCCTCTTTTATTGTAAGAATGAAAATCCCTATTCAGCGTCATCCTGTCATCAAAGTATTTGAATACTAATCAGTGTTTAATTTAAAATATTTACACATTTATATATACAATACCATCTACACACTTATTTTCACTAAGCACACACATTCGAGAATACTAATACTGCCAATCCCGTAATTCAACTAGACGGAGAAATGGTCACTCATCCATGACGATGGAGGATGTGCAGCAGATTTAACATATAGAATTAGTGTAGGATGGATGAAGTACAGATCCGTGACGGGATTCTTATGATTCAAAAATGCCATTATAATTAAAAGGGAATGTACACCAGACATTTGTGAGACATGTAGAGTGTCTCTAAGAGATAAAATAAAAAATGCACGCATTCATAGAATCCTGGGCGTCTCAGACATCAATAGCAAGATGAAGGAACAGTGGAGATGGTATGGCCACCTAGGGCACAGAGCACACGATCACATTGTTAACCAGGCGGTCTTCACGGATCTTCTCTGAATTACATCCAAAGGAAGATCAAAAAATTCATGTGTGGTGCAAAGGTATAGCGAAATACAGAAGCATGGATTGGGTGACGTTATCCATGTCAGAAAAACCTACAATCTAAAGACGAGCAGAGCTGACCCCAAAAAAAAAAGACACATATTCTCACATTCTCTCCCTCTCTTGTCTCTTTCTAAGATCCTCCAATATTTATCTTATCATGATAGATATTTTCCTTTTTTTTAAATCTTGACTCTATAGTATACAGGCATATTTCTGCCACAATCAGGCTACGTTCAAATATCTCATAATCAACCGCAGTATACAAGTATCAAATATATTTCACCCACATCATATAGTTACTGCTATAACCAATATTTATTATGTGCATGTATATACGTGTATATTCAAGGCATTGGTATTGTATAAATTTGGATTTATAATGCTTTTTTTGTAATGATTATCACCATTTTTGTCATTGGGCATTCGGCGGCTCAAGTATCAGTTTCTGCCACACATTTTAAATTTGAAGTAAGCCAATAACAAAGTAATAGGTACGCTTAACTAGATTGAAAGAAATTATATAATAAAAGTGTATTCCCTTTATTTATAAATTTATTTACAATTTTAAAAATCGGATCAGTTCTGAACAGAATACTGTATTTCATTTCCATGCAAAAATTATTTTTTTTTATCTCAAAATACAACATCTTAGATGAAAAAAATTACGACTTGTCATACTAATGCGAGCCAAAAGTAAAACAAATTGGTTAACTTTACTTCTTCATACGAAAGAAATTTTCTGCTTTCCACGAAATTATTTTTGCTTTTATATTGCATTTATTAGTTTATTTAATTACATCCCTTTAAAAGTATCTAAACAAAAGTGAGCACTTTTGACACCTCCGCATTCAAATTCAATCAAGAAAATAGTTTTATTTTTTATCACAGTGGCATCGAAATACTTGAAGAACGTTGACAAGAAGTTGTAATTGATAAAGGAGAATAGAGTATTGAATGATTTGTTGTATCCTCTAGCCCTTTTTATTTGGAAAGTAGATACATAACTTATTTATGGCACGAAGAATTTATAAACTATTATTTATAAACGAAGAAAAAAATATGGAAAGTTGTTCACTTAAAAATTATATTGATTCCGACCCCACGAGTAAGAAAAATAAATTGTTGTGTGATTCAAGTAAAAGAGTCAACCCTTGAAACATATCCCAGTAAACATTTCAGGGATTAAAAATTAATGCTTATCTTGGTTAAGAGGATTAAGAAAGGGTCCCTAGGAGCTTTGATCATGTGTAACGAATTAATGAGAAGAAGATGGTTACACAGATAGCACCATAAATAAAGAAAGTCAAACAATGACCTGGTGTAACTTAGTATACCAAATATAGGAAATCGCCCTTTTTGTTGCCTAAATAATTGAAGAGCATACTTACATAAAATAGATGAGATTATTTAATTATATAACAAAATTACGAATGAAAGTAATAGATGGAAAAAAAGTAACCCGTAAAAACCAAGTTTTTACAATACTCGCATCGGAATCTCCATACAACTTGTATGAAAAAACCATTAAAAATTTGAAAAATCCAAAATTATAATATAATTAATTCTTTTTAACGAAAATTTTATACATCTTCTTGATCGTTGCCATGAGTCTACTTGCAAAGTTTCAGCTCGATTGGATCATGGAAAAAGGGTTAAAAATCGATCCAAAGTTTTTTCGTCAAGCAAGCAGACGCCACGAGTTAAAAGAAAGAAAGTAAATAGATTAAAATTATGCGAAGACTAACCTCAGCAGACAATACAATTCAACATTGATAGATGTAAAAAATAATTGATTATAATATAAAAATGTGCATATACATCATAAAAAGTTGTTTTATTGATTATTATAAATAATTTAACCCTAATCATTTTTAAAAAAAAAAAATCTTAGAATCTATAAATTTTAATTCTTTTCACAGACCTCCTAGGCCTCTTATATTATAAAATTATATATTTTAAATAAAAATTAAATTAAATAAACACAAATATAAAATTACACTTAACAATTACAATATTCTCAATGTAATTGATCAGGTGAAGTGATAAAGTGAGATGTGTCCGACACTAACGCTACCAAAATAACAATGTCCGACACTAGCATTACCCTATTCTAGATGACGGTATTATCACAGCTTTAACTCGAAGTCAATAAGGCTAACGAAATTAACGCTACAACATAGCGCTGTTTAACGCGTTTACATAAACATACAATATTTTTGTCTATTTCTATTCGTTTTATTTTTTTAAAACTGAATCAAATAATGTGGAATTTCAGTAATTAAAGATATCATTAAATCTTTTTCGATTAATTCGGATTAACAGAAACGATGAGTTAATTTATATTGTTATGTATGCTAATGATAAAAGATTGATTTGCAATTTTTTTCGTTGACTAATTTATGTATAACTTTTTAATGTCAAATTGAAATTCAAAAATAAATTCGTTCATTTTTACATTTCATTCATTTTACAGCTAGTTTAACCATAACAAATGTTATATGTTAATCGCTATTTTTAATTCTCATTTTTTTACCACACTTTAACATCATATCAATGAAAGGTCTTTTAGTAATCTGTATGCTAAAAAAATGGTGTACTTTTTTTCGTAATATTATCTTTGTCATTGAATTTTTTTTATTTATTCTTAACGCCCTATAGAGTTTTAACGTATGTATGTATAAAGTACAAGTATTTCATTTATGTCTAACATTATATTATACGTTTTAAATAAGAGATATCTAGAAAAAATAATAATTATAAAAATAGGTAATAAAAATGATTCAAATAAAAAAAAACAATAGTTAGTAGAATTGAAGATAAAGATATATGAATGTGGCTCTATCCTCCTTGCCCACATTCATGATAAGTTAGTTGGCCAGTTCAAAATGACCTGGGTCTAAATACCCCATATATTGACTGATCCGAAATCTGTGATGGTCCAATTTCGTGCGCTCGCTCTAGTACTAGTTCAAGTTACGTTTTATGAAAGCGGTACACATTATGGAATGGCACACTCCAAGCGCTAGTTTGTATGTTGGGGCCGTCTAGTGGAACTAACAAGCACCTCGCAACAAAACCGGAGTGCTCACAACTTTACTCGAATTTTCCACTTTGCATGACTCGCTTTATAAAGTTGCATCTTGTTCCCGGCACACGCGGCCGTACGCTGCGCACACTGATCGTGGAAATGAAAACTTACCAACAAACTTGTACCGACGTCATGTGTTGTGAAACAAGCAAAATACGCGGGCCGAAAAAAAAATTTCGGCTACCGAAGTTTAGAAATTAGATTGTTATTTTGTCTATTGGTATTATGGCGAAATCTCTGTTTTGGAGCCAGCTTACATATATATTACAAACTGGTCCAGTCATATTGACCAAAAGTATAATATATCAGTAATTGAGGGATATAGATAAAAAAACCGGCACATTATAGTTGAGGTGTTAGAAAACTATTATCTGACAAATAATGGATGTTTACCGATTGATAACTGCTCTTGAAAACAGCTTGTATGTTTGAAAAGTATTTTATCAAACGCATATCAATTTTTAATCTCCACTCTGGCTGTAAAATTCATTTAAATACGTTTATATTAATTTCGTCAATTGCATAGTAGGGGTTTTGTTTTTATATCCCTGAACTTACCATATGTCTGTGTTTTAAGAATTGTTTGTGGCATGCAAGGACAATTGCATTCTCTTTCCTTTTACAGTGCGAAGCTTTTACAAACTATTATCCTGCATAATGTATTATTATGGTAACAAATTGTTTGTTACGGATATTGTTTTCATCATCATCAATATGTTTGCTTGCCCTTTTAGCTTTCTTCCTTTGATATTTTTTCATGTGTGTACTCGTGTGAAACTTGGTTCTATTTTATCATATTATATTCTAAGAAACCTGTAAGTCAACCCGTGTTTTGCAACCCACGTACAATTAACAATATTAACAAATAAATATTGGAACATGAGACTGCTTGTTTTTGAAAAATTTAATAAGATTTGTCGAAAATGAGAAAAATTTTGGTACAAAAAAATTTATAATATTAGACATAATTTCTTGCACAACTGAAGATATGTCCAAAATATTGAAAATAATGCACACTTTGATATCGTCTATATCAATAAATATTAGTATTTTTGAATTATTGTCGACCTGAGATATCTTATACATAAACGGATATGTTTTTTAGATCAAATCAATCATATATATGCTTATATTATTTTTTTTATTTTAAAACTGGTATCTTTTTTAGCATTACTTAAACGAATTTAATATTGAGTCCCCAGTGCATCCAATTAATCTAACATTGCAGTCATTATAATGATCAAAAAAATTTATTTACAGATAATGAGATATTTGAAATACAAGGGCGAATTTCATCGTCAATTCAATTTGAAACATTCCATAGTTGTGGAATGAAGTAATATATTTTTAATTTCGAGCCTGTGTGAATTTTTCCCGTTTTTATTAAGTGGTCGGGAATCCGAACCCGCTAGCTGCCATATAACTTGCCCTTTTTTGATTTCCATTTTTGTGGTCAAACTCTTTTGCCAGCATATAACAAAATATAACATAAATCAAACTTTTTCGTGAATTTCAAAATTATTACACTCGAGAATCTATTAGACTGCGTTACCCACTTGTTTTTAAATCCTATCAGGTATTTTCCAGGCTCATTTTACGGTCAAATTCTAGTCTCAGAGAGTCTTAGAATCTCAAAAAAAAAATGAATCCATTTTTGTCCAGGGCCTCCACTGTAGGATTCTGGGTGCCCATCTAGTATCCTCCTGTCGAGCCATATGTCCAGCGCACTGCCATTTTAGTTTTGCAATACGGTCCATAATATCGGCAACTTTTGTTCGGCGTCTTATTTCTTCATTTCTGATTTTATCTCGAAGGCTTACGCCGAGCATCTGCCTTTCCATGGCCCGCTGTGTACATTTTAATTTTTGTATGCTTTTTTCTGTTAGCGTTGGTGTTTCTAGTCCATATGTCAACATCGGTAGGATACACTTTCACTAACATTCCACTTGATACTCTATAGATACATAATAACTACCTTATGAAAATAAATACTACTGACGAACTCGAAAAAATATTATAATTGTGTGCTATAACGCCACTCTGGGACAGGCGTAGCCTAGTAGAGTGGCATAATCCACAAATTAAACAAAACAAAAAAATGTGTAAATTATCTTATGTTTATCTTATGTTTTATTGTTAAATTAGTATTAAGTATCTTATTTGTAAACAAGGATTTTTAAATAAATAAATAAATAAATAAAAAAATACATGCATCGAACATTTTTCTTTTCAGGCATATTGGAATTTCTTTATTTTCAAACAAGTGTTTCAATTTACCAATTGCTGCCAAGCCCAGACCTATTCTTATTAGGCCCTGGACAAAAAATAGAAGTGTCGGAAGACCTCCCAAAAGGTGGTCTGATGACATAGTCCAGCAAGCAGGAAGAACCTGGATGCAAAGGGGGAGAAATAGAGATAAGTGGAAGAAAATGGAAGAGGCCTACATCCAGCAGTGGAGGGAAAAAGGCTAAGGAAGAAGAAAAAGAAGAAGATACATATTGAGAGATAGATATAACCAGCTAAAAACTGACCCTAAAAATACGGCACTCGACTTGACAAGGCCCAACACGTGCTCGCTACGTTATCTAGAACATAGATACATTAAGCACAATTTAATACGTTTACTTTAATAACACATTTTTATTTCCTTTTAGCTTGCAGCTGGGTTAATCCAGCTTCACCCGACTGACGAAAGGAAAATAAATCTGTATGCGAAAAGAACAACCTATTAAGTCAACTAATGCAGATTTTTCATGAAAGCCAAATCAAAATGTTGGAGTTTCGTTTGTTAAGAAATAATTCTTACGGCCTTTATTATTTTTATGTAATCGTTACACCAGTAGTTTTATTTTTTACATAAGAAGGTTGAATCAAATTGACTAATGTTTTTTTTTCTCGACAATTTTTTCAAATAATTAATCGGGTCATTTGTCCTTTTTCAAAAAAGAAAAAAATATATATTTTCCGACTCATTTAATTTTTCTTTACTAGATATGCATATAAAGAACCACTCTGAATACTTAACTTAAAACTCTATTCTATTGAATCATTCGGTTTTTCCTTTCGCCCACCGGAATAATTCATGGCATGGCATTCCTATACCCTTTACGTGTGCAGTGGGTTTCTATGAAAATGTAATACTTTGTCTAAAGATGTCACTTTTCTCTAAAATAATCTTAAATGAATCAACTCAGCCACTTTACATTATAAATGGTCTCTTGACATGCTTTGGCATTCAGTCGTGGCGTACGCGAATTAAGTTTCCACAATATATAACCGCATTCATTCAAAAAGGTTACTGTATCAAAAAGCTTTACAAGTGAATTGGTTTATTCATTTGTGAAAATTTATATAAACAGAAGACTGTTCCCTATGTCCCGTTACATCTCAATCAAAACAATGCCACTGGTCCATTGTTCTAGGTTACCTCTTTATTTCGGGAGAGTATCATTTATTTATTACTAAATATAAATAATCTTGCACTACCTTTGCCTTATCGGGTTAATCTAAACATTCATATACATTATTTGAGGGGTATGAAGGCAAAGGCCTTAGTATATATGGGATATATATATATATATATATCCCACTTAGTTGTTTCTGAAATAAATACAAAAAACCCTCAAAAAAATTTTAATCTATAAAATATAGGTAGATCTTGTTGAAATAAGTTTTAAAAAATAATTGCCATCTCAGTTTTCCTTTTATATGCGTGTATAAATAAATATTTAACTTTAATTCCCGTGTATCGGTGATGTAACGTAGGTCTACATGTCATAGAAAATATGAAATATCTACGAAAAATAAAATGTCACATTTTTTCAAATCATCGAATAGATATTTTCACACCAAAATGACTAAATTAAACTGTTACGAATGTACGGATCTTTTAATTTAAAAATATTTATTCGTTATTCTCGTATTTTCGGCCAGTGTGTAAAAGAGAGTAGAATATTGCACGTCGCAGTTAAATCGAGCAAAAAAGAGCACGACAATACCACACATTTCATGTAGGACAGAGATGGCGATTGCTTGGGTTTCGGTGAAAGAGAAAACAATATCGAAAGAGCACAATGACGAACTGCAGTCGCCGCGTCGTTGAATTTAGTTGGTAATGATATGTCGGCGTGAGCGCACGCAAATTCGATACGCCATGATTTTATGATAATTTACTTAAATAATACAAATACGTATGTTTACCTTACTACTTACATATTTACTACTTAAATACTAATCGCACTACATTCAAACACTAAATATACAATACACATAAATGTACATGTAAAATATACTTAAATGCAAAAATACATGTTACTAGAGCGTGCCAAAGACACTTGTAATTGGGATTATGGGCATAGTCTTCATTTATAAAGTTTTATTATTAGAATATCATGTACCTATTATCCTATTAGTGTCTTTAATAAATAAATAAAAATTAATAATAATAATTATAGAAAGGGACATTTAAAAAGTCCGCTTTGAAAATATATGTTTTTTACCACGTATTAAAAACTATGTCGATTTTTAATCATGTAACACTGTGTTACACCACCGTTCCCGAAAGTATTTTTTAGCACAGTCTTTTAAGAGTTAAATATCTGTTTGCCACCAAATAGTAGAGATTACTTCTTTTACTATTTACATATTTGGATATTGCTGTTTTTGCTATGATTATATACAACTTGGGTAGTAAGAAACTGACCGTGAGATACCAAAAAAAGGACTAAAATTAAAAAAAATTGTAAAAGTTAAATAAAAAACGATTAGCTGGAGATTTTGTCAGATGTGGTTCCTGATTATATGGCAGATGTCAATTACATTTTTATTTTATTTTATTTAGTTAAGTACATTTAATGTATGGATGGTATAACGGTAAGTCTCTTTAAATCAACAATTATATTTAAATCGGCATACAGTTAGTAGACGCATCGTCTGCACGCGTTTTCTTAAAATTGTTTCACACGAAGTAGCTCAAATCCATACCGCAATAAAATTAGAATCTACAAAAATATAAAATCACACAACGAGGTTGTTTTGTATGTTGCATCAGTACTTGAGTATTTTGTCAATTGCAATGGAATGCTCTTTTTTTAATTTCGGTTTCAATAAAATATGTCTGCATTGCTTTACGAATGAAGAGTATTGTATGTTTTAATAAATCGGGGTATTGAAGAGAAGTATCCGATTATTATTTGAATTTTGCATAGAAAATTCTACTTATCAAGGTGACCGATTTTACAAACCATCATTAAGTCAGTTATTATGCTTGATATTTATCATTTATTAGATAAAGATCAAACATAATAATTTCGTTGTCGGTCTGTCTGTCTGTCCGTAGCATCATGTGACGTCTATAATTTCTTTCGAATTCACGGCTAAATTAAATAGCTGGAGACGGGGCTTATTGAACCCTGGGCCAGAATAAAGCCAGAAAGAACGTAGCCCATATATCTGATATAATTTTTTTTTTATGTGTATGTTTGACATAAAAAGTATAAAAAAATGTTGGCGATCTCAATGCAAAATTTCAGCTCCGTTGGATGACGCGAAGTGTGTTAATTTTCACTTCCAAGATTTTTCCAAGTTCACGGCGGTAAAAAATAAAAAATGAGAAAACGAATATTTTTAATTGAATACTCACAATCCTTTTCTCCACTCGATAACGCAATCATCATCAGTATACATCTCTGACATTCGAAACAATAATTGCAGCATGAACGTCATCGGATTGCATCGCGTTTCAACGCTTCTCTTGCATCAGCGCGTGCATCAAACCTAGACCTATACCGAAACACGTTTCGGTTGCGGAGCAGATGAAACTATTTGTGCAGTCGCTCGGAATCGAGCGCGTGACGGAACGACCCCGATGCAAGCGCAACCCGTTATGCTGTCTAGGCCATCCTATCGTATGACTTCTACTTTATACTTTGATATAATTTTATTAATTCGAATACTAAGGTGATAGATAAGTAGGCAACACCAAAAAGTTTAACATGCAAGTTTAAATTATTAATTTAAACAATTTTTTTAAACCCGTATCAGCAAATCAACACTAGAGTTGTACGCAAAATAGATGTCTTACTAATGATCCAACTAGATCTTGACCGTATTTTTTCTTTATGTATATTTTAAGTGGTTCAACTAACATGAGTTTCTTATAAAGTGATTGCAGCTTCATAAATATTTTTTTTTTCATTAACATAAAAAAATTTTAAACATGAACGATAGATATTTAAAGATTTGATTAATATACTAATTTTTGTTTCATATTAATTAAGGTGCAGCTCTAGAAAAATGTTAATTTATTGTTGCTTATTTTATTATGCATTTTTTTAAATGATACAGCATAAAAAAGTACAGAATAAAAAATCTGAATATTTTCTCTCAAATGTACGCAAAAACCGCATAACACAAAATATGCAAAGATGAACTAAACTAGTACTTTACGAGAGGGTAACAGATCACAGCGGAAAATGTCCCCCTTCATGTATGCCATAATCACACGGATACTGGAGTTTAAGCATTTATTCTTGCATAGTTAAAACCTTTGGTGAACAAGACGTAGTTTTTAAAACAGACGCGTTTTTTTTTGTTTTTGTTCCAAGCCGAGTCCCGTAAGTAAGAACGCCTTCTTATAGTAGAACGCGACCACAGCGCGACTTGTTTGCTAAGATATTATACTTTTCAGGAGTTGAACCTTTGACATTTATTTTCACCTTTTCATAATTATTTCAAAGTTTACAAGCTCGAAGTAATTTCTTTAAACTAGGCAAACATATTGGTACCAGACGCGGTACCAAACTGTTGACAAAGTATTTTCGTTTATCTCTTTATTTTGGTGATTTTGGTGAACATGAATATGAACATGGAATACAGGTCAACATTCATATTCAACGACAAGTCTTTTTTAAAATTTAATTTAGGTGTGATAAAGGGCGTTTCTGAATTGGTAATTTGTTAGCAATAAAATATGTTTCATTTTATATTAAAGTTTTGTGAGACAAAACCAGGTTATTAATTTTGTTGACATAAATATATTTAAAAAATAACAACACATAGCAAATAAAATTACCATAATGGCTTGAAAATGATGATTTTTTCAAAATTATTTCCGTACTGAAAATTATTTCCGTACTAAAAATTATTTCCGTACTAAAAATTATTTGGTTCGTAGTATCATAATTAGAATCGCCAAGAACATTATTTTTTTACTTAGAAATATTTTTTTTCATTGACGCCAGTAATCTAATATCCATTACTGCATTATTTTATCCAAACTACAATTTATTTATTTTTTATTTATGCAATTCTTATTTTCCTACTAACAAGTATAATTTTTAATTATATATGTACTCGTACTTACGCGAAAAAATACTGCACACCTCGGTACAAACCTTGGCGCACTAAGATTTGCAGGGCTTGACTGTAACAATAATTTTATTCATAATTATTGTTATAATTCTTTTATATATATCAACTCTTTCGGGACATTTTTAACATAATTCTTGTTAAAAACATCATTTTTAAATACCCTCAGTCAATAAATTTAGTAGCTTTCGTCCATTAGTACGTGTGTTTTTTTATTTACCTATGACTAATATTAACGGATTTTTCATAATTCAAAATTTTTAATTCGCTGATTTTTCTTTTAAAATTTTCCGGAAATTACATCATGAGACAATTTACAATTTGTTTCAAAATTGACCTTACATTAATAAAGCGTCATACTAATTTTTTAAATAAAAATTCACATTTTTCGTTAAAATAATAGAATACACAAGCAAAATATTTTTGTGTCAGGCAAAACTTGCGGAAACGGAAGACTGTTGCATTTCGTAAATGTTGTTCCCAGTTAAATTTTCTGACAGGAGACTCGTGATCGTAACGAACAGATGACATTATTTGCAAATGGAACTATTTTCACATTTCCTCGGGCTGAATAAGTTTCCAACCCGGCAATTGTAATAGGGGATTTTTCTTTTAAAACTCCATTCTATCAAAATATTAAAAAATTTTATTGCCTTTTTTATTTATTTTCAGCTTCTGTACTAATCTGGGTAAGGCACTCCGAAGTTATAAGTCTTGTAATATTTCCAATGTTTCTGGGTGTTTGATTTCAAGGCTTGATTTTCATGTTGATTTCAATATTTGATCTCTATGATCGCAAAAATAGTCTTAACATCATAGAGATTATGATATAGATTTAGTTCCCTATTTATTAAGGTACCACATATGTTGGATATAAAAGTGAATGCAGTCATCAAGTATTTCTAATTTAAAACGTACTGAATTAGAGATTTTTTAGGAAACATAGATTAAAAAATTTATAAGAAACATGGATAGAAACATAAATCTAAAATTCAATATATTTTAAATTGGCAATCCTCAGTGACTGCATAAGAATCATTTTTTTATTTTTTTTGGATAATTCTGCCTTTGCTTTTAATACATATGATCATATTTTTTTTAGTAGTGATGTTGAAGAAGGAAATCCAAATACAACCATAGTTTACAAAAAAATGTGATACTGTGAATAGCAATTTTTTGAGATATTCAAAATTTTTGTTTCGTGATACAGCGCTAAATTTTTAAATCTTTATTTACAAACTTATTTTTGACAAAAAAACAGTATTTTATATGCCTTTAGCATTTAAAATTATATTTATTTATTTCTCTATAAATTCAAAATATACCCATTGATATACATATTCAGATGGACCTATGATTTACATCAGTTATTTTTCCAATATTCAATTATCCCACAGATCGAATATTACCGATACAGGGTATTATCTTAAATCAATTTAATTGCACGCTATAAATTCTTCCTCGCACATTTATGTAGCTACATACCCTTGAAATCGCGTGTAACTTAGTTTTATTCAATAATTTGAGATCTTAAATTATGTTTGCACGATAGTTACACAAATCTAGATGCCTCTTTAACATAATCGGCAAACCAAAAAACAATTTCAAAATTCGCAATTTTGAGGTTTATTTTTCCTTATTCAAGCTTTGCCAACAATCAGAAACGGTCACGTATCTTATGTAAATGTTAGGCAACGTAATCAGAAAAAAATATATTTCAAATTCACATCATGCTGGACCTTCCACCACCACGGTATAGAAAGAAGGACGATTACACACAGCAATAAATTACTTTTGGACTTGAGGATAAGCCAACTTTTGCGTTGACTTATGCCTCAATCTCAAAAATGTACAATTTTCATTACAAAATGTCCATAATTTCATAGTTTAATGACATATTTTTTGAGTCTTCATTAGCGAATGAAATTACAAAGTTAAACTAAACCCCCAATTTAGGCCAGAGGACTGAGGCACAGTGGAAGTATGCCCCCATCGGATATATTTTAGACACACCAGATATCCAGTTAAAGTATTTATAATTACATAATTAGCAAACAAACGTATTTTTTACAATATATCGAGTTTCTTCAAGTAACCTCATTTTATAGTTAATTAAACTTATTTATAAAGACATTATAATTTCAAAAAGTATTAAGTTTGATTTTTTCGTCATTATTTCAAAGTTTACAAGATCGTAGCAATTTTTCTAAACAGTTCAAACGCAGTGAAATCAAAACGCGAATCAGCAAATATCCGTTAGTTCATATCTATATACATATGTTGGTGTTCAGTAGTAGGTGGCTAAAGTGAAATCAATACCTACGTACTACCTGAAAATCGTTAGTTAGTATGTAATTTAAGAAAAAATTGCATTATAATCAAAATATTTTGAAATGTGAGTGATAGGGAATCGTATCTATGATTTGCTCTAATCCAAAAGGTTTTATATTTATTTACAAGCGCAACCGATAGGATCGGAAACAGGTTAGGTAAGAATGGAATAGGGATCTGGCTTACCTGAATATCCTCGAACTGGACGCCAAAATAACACCTCGATGTTCCACAAATGAACGAGAGTTTCGGTCGATTCTTCGGCTACATTTTTATTATTTTTGTCAGTTCGGCGTTAAAGAGAATCGAATCGAAGAACAACTCGTTTGAAGTCTGGTTTTTGATGGCTGGTGATCAAATTTGTATCTTGAGCATCACTTTTCGTATTGCCGCGCCATCTTTTCTTCCCAATATAGCCGCCGCTCCAGCCGCTCACTGCTTTACCTACTCGACCCAACGGCTTGAATCTTGTTCACGTCGCGAGTCGCTTCGAGTACGTTCTACCTACTTTTAAATACGAGATAATAATAATTTCATAAGATAATAATAATAATAATAACAACTCCAGAACAAACAGAAACAGGATAATCAGGTGGAACAAATGATATATTAGTAAAGTTGCGCCAACAGTGAGTAAGACGTCAGAGTACGCCAACGAAAACAATACTAAACACAGAGCGAATGGCCACCACTGACGCTAGGCCTGACAGCAGTGTTTTAAATTCCGTTTTAAATTTCGAATTTCACAGCGCCATTTTAACCTTTTTTAGACTTACTTTGATAAACTGAGTATCAAAAGGATGTGCGCGTTTCTTTTAAATCAATATTACGGTCATTACTTCTTACCTATTCTTGGACATGGAAGTTAGACATCGTGATATACACTAGCAGTATAATATACTTGTAAAGCCGACTTTAGAAATGGCCTTACAATCATGTAAGTAGTATAATCCTCTCGATAAAGCTTAATCATCTCACATATCAAACACACACACACACTCAAAAATCACTTCTCCACGCTGAGGACCCTAGTCTTAAAATAAAGTAATCTATCTAAACCTTTGCAGTCTCTTATTCAAGAAAGATTATAATATGTACAGAGATAGATGTAGACAAAACTCGTGCTCAACGATTAGACTCCTGCTTAGGTCGGTGATTTGAGCCCCGTTAGTTAATTCCTATTTCCATGTACAACCTTTTGGCATAGTTTTAATTCTATTTCATTTATTCATTTATTCCTTATTCTATATGTTATTGACTCCTATTCTGCGTTCGCATTTATATTAAAAAATAAATAATAAATGCACCCACTCAAAATTAATAAAATATTTGAGAATGCGAACTAATTGTCTTTTTAAAGGACTCATTAAATCAGAGCGGCGTATAATATATTTATAAAATTAACTATCTATTGCCTTGTTAGCGTTTCCAGGGTACATGATGGGGTACGTAGAAGAAACGTGATCAATTTTAGCACCACGTTGTATTTGGATGTTCTCGTACCAAAACCCTTATCTCGATAATTCCATATTCCGGCTATTCAATAAATTCGTACAAAGCGCGCAAACTCCATTTATGTTATTATTAGCTCTGGCCAGAGCCAGCAACACTTGGAGAGTCAGAACGTTGTTTCGTATTATTATTACTTTAAACGATTACGTCAATACTTTTCTGAAATCATGAAATTTATGTAATTTAGACATTAAATTATATGTTTCCAAACGCAATTACTTTACATGAGAAATTATTTATTTGTTACTGAATCCCAAAACACGTCAATCGAGCAATCAAGCACCGCACTTTTGCACTATAAATATTTGAAATATTTTGTATAGGAATTATTTAAAATAAATCTTTGTTTCGATGAGACTATCTAAACAATGTCCATTTTATTCGTTCCTTGACCAGACATCCATCCATTTCTGACCATGGTTCATTTAAATCTCTACATTCTCAAACTCTTGTCTCAGGAACGTAATCCTTCATTGCAACTAAATGAACCTTAATTGTATTTGTTTTAATTTCGATGTTTATTTAGTTTATATTAAAAACATATAACGATAAATAATAGTCACATAAAGTTTTTCAATACAATTTTTTAATTATAAAAATCTATAAAAATCCTGTATCTCGTATTTCGTAAACTGCCTTCAAACTTCAATTAAAAATTAAATTTAATTAGTAAATATTCTATGAGAAATTGGGCAGAGTGACACTTTGCACCTGGTTTTTAACGAACTGCCTCGATGTATGGGAGACATCTCCTTATAAATCTTTTCCAACCTTCTAAAGCTTCTATCACCTTCCGTGACTTCCGGAAAAAACTTCTAACTTGCCTTTTTATAATTTTATTCTTGGTAGAGAGGCGATTCAATTCATTCTTCCCTCGTCCAATGTATACTCACCTCACGAAAGTTGCTAGTCATTGATCAGAGGTGACATGCGTCGGATATCGTGCGTTGTTTTTCATCGACACGAATTGATTAATCAGTTGGCGTTCCGTGTGTTTATTTCTGCCCTTAATACAATCGCCGGCTTCAACCCCGCGGCGGGAGGGGCGCGGCTAATTGGGTGGCGAGGGGTGAGTCCGGTGTGAAAAATAGCTCGCTCATTGCATCATCAAGGAGAGTGTGCCAGAACCGGTGGAACTGTGACTTGTGGTTCTTGAAGTATGTTTCGCTCGCAAGTACAGCTCGTAAGAAAACCTCAACTTTACAACGCCGAGGCAACAAATAATTATTTTTTAAGATTCACACCAATTTAAATCGCGTTAACTTAAATTCATCTATTCGTCATCAAGTACCTAAAACTCAAGACGAAGAGAGATTTAAACACATTTTTTGATACTTTTTAACCCAATATTATAATTTTTTAGGAATCGGCATTAATTGGTTCCATTTAATTTGAATGCAACATTTTTTAATCACATCAGTTTCATAGCATGTTTATAATTAAATTAGACATATAATAACAATACTTAATCAGTTTTTAAAAAAATGACGAAGAAGTACACCCATTCATAATTATATTTAAATCCGTATTTCTTAGAAATATTATAGAAAGAGTGTCGTAGATGATTGTGGACTACGAGAGGTGCTGCTCTTGACCTTGGCTTCTCATACCTAGGATTGTGGGTTCAAAATTCAGTGAGGTCACAATAAATAAATGGATTAATAAATATTATCCTAATAATAATTATAATAATTTTTAACTGTAATTTCGGATATTTTATACGTACCGTATGTATAACCGAGAAGCGAATCTCGACGTTTCGTTGGATACTTATCCAACGTCATGACGTTGCATAAGTATCCAACGAAACGTCGAGATTCGCTTCTCGGTAATACATACGGTGCGTATAAAATATCCGAACTTACAATTTAATATGTCTAATGACCGTAATAACAATTTTAATTCTTTGATAATAATTTTGTCTGCCTAACCGTAACTACCTGTAACGTCCATAACTTCTTATTTTAAAACATTAAAAAAAAAATAATAATAATAAAGAAATATTTATCATTTAGAACCTACATGTAAGCATACGTCATTTTTGATGAGTTACAGCTAGTATATAAATATTAACTTACCATCATGCCGTTTCCCCGTGGGGGTTGGCACAGAGGATAGAGCGCCACACTCTTCTGTGCTGACATACAACTCTCGCCTCAACCACAGAGTATAAATATGATGATGAATGAATAGAGATGGATATACGGAATACACAACATATGATATTATTGTAATTTTCTAATTATCTTTTATGCTATGAAAATAGGACTAACTTGTTTGTCCTTCGAACTCCCGACCGAATAATCTCTCCGTGAGTGTCCGACAACTAACAAAACGGACAAGGTGATTGGTGTTTAACTTTATTAAAATTTAAATGTGATGTTACACTATTGATGGAAATACGTTCATATATATGTAGAAGTATTTTGCAATTAAAATGACTAAATAACATATTTTTGGAATAATTCTTTACCGAAATGACATATTCAAGGTAAATACTAGACTGTAAAAAAGCTAGTAAAGCGAACGGCCGACGAAAGAGTTGATTCGTTTTAAAAACATCCAAGTATCTCCAGGGATACTTCAATGTAAGAGCTCCCGTACTAGCTTTGAACTGAAACACTACAAATTGTGTTTACTGGTGCATAAAATTCTATCTTCTATTCGAATTCTCTTTTATTTCACTTATTTGGTGATTTACTATCAAACATGTATTTTTTTATCAAATATTTATTACTATAAAATTCAAATACTTCTTATTTCTAAATAAATTAAGTTATATCACCTATTTATTTTGTTTCCTAAATAATAATATAGAGTTTAGACTATTTTAATTTGTTTTAAAAAATATTACATTTTCTTTCAACGATGAAATAAAAATTGGTAAAGATTAATTACATAAACATAAAACATAAAAGGTGCCTCACTTATCATAACTTTTCAGAATTTGTAATCATATTATAGAAAAAAACCATACATTCAACAATACAAAAATACACATCCTTCACAAACAGATATACGGTCTAAAACAAAATAATTTAGAAATTCATTAAAACCTAAACACAGCAAATAACATCATCAATAATCAAATACAACCCTTCACATCACCCCTTCTCACAATGCTCCCGCTCTCTTACCTCCTAGACAATCCACTTCAACTGAATCTACAACCCATACATCAGACATCCATTCCCGCACACCTCAGTCTCAACTCACCTGAAGAAGGAAACGGAGATTTCCAAAACATGTTGTATTTTACTCAAAAATAAAATAGTTACAAATAAAAACAAAGTTTTAGTATTTTATTCTTAATTATTAAATCTTGATTTATACTTATTGATTGAAATAAATGTTACTTTACTTGTTAATCCAAAAATATTGTACTTACTCACTTAGCATCACGCCGTCTCCCCGTGGGGGTAGGCAAATAGGATAGAGCGCCACGCTCTTCTATCCTGACATACAACTCTCGCCTCATCCACATTCAAACTTGTTCGCATGCAAGCTCGCCGGTTGTTAAGACTTCTAATGTCCTAATGTTACTTTACTTGTTAATCCAAAAATATTATATTTTTTTGTATATAACAAATTTAATATAAGTGTAACTACTATAACCTATAATGTTTAAAAATATTCATTTCACTGATTCATCGTGCCGGCTAGATTAAATGAACTATTAACACGTAATTAATTTAAGTCATTTTCAAAATCGTGTGGTTTTATTTACAGTATGGTTGTGGAAAAAATAGTCATGTACGAGAATATAAGTTAATTTTCAACAATCATTAAAAAATCTTTCATTACCTTGTCGTCAACAATTAAGTGTATTTTCAACATTTTCACTCATCGTTTTATTCCTGGTTTATACCATATCAATGATTATATAATTCCTGGTTTATTCAATATTTTTGTATGGTGTAGAATGTGAAAGCGTGGTGAATCCGAAAGCAAAGAAGTGAAAACGAGTTGCTGGAAGATAAGATGTAGTACTGGAAAGGCATGCTGCGCATACCATGCACATTGAGGTTCAATCATTTGCCTGAGACGCAAAGGAAGAAGAAGATCCCCCACCCGTTGGAAATAGCATGAGACACTTCTATGGTGGCAGCTCACAAATCTGATGATGAGAAAAGTGGAGGTGTCTAGTCAAGAAAGCAAGACTTTGGCAGGACACAAACCTTAGACATGAGAGACAGATCTTATTTTTTGAGTATGTATGTTAAAATTTTTACGAACATAATTACTGCATTTTGTCTTCAGAAGTTTATGCAAGCCTTTTTTGGACGTTTACAGGGCTTACCCCCCCCTGTTAGTTAGGGCTTAAAACCTGTCATTGGCTGGCTTAAGTGAAATGAAGACTTTCCATATAATAATATTTTATTATATGGATTGCTTCGTCTCTATGATATTATTTATCCTATATATCTATGTTATTATTTATATTATCCTATATATCATAAAAATGTGTGCTTAAAAAAAATATATTTTACTATCAATCCTCGGAAACTTAAAGTGAAGATTTTAACACCGAATTAAATGGTTAATTCTTATTAGATATTATCATACTGACACACCCAATATATATTTTAAAATGTATTTGTAGAGGAGTAGGGACTGGACCTACCTATTCCAGGTCAACGTCTGTTTGTAGAAATTCGCTTGAGACTCCCGCGCGACACACGTTGGCATTTCCGTACCATTCTTCCAATAGGCGTTGTTGTTCCGATTGAGTGGCGGGGAGGGAGTGGTTCCGCCCTCTCATTTGTCAAGTGACCGGGATGAAACCCCCTGTACCCCCTCCCTCGCCCGAGCGCCATCCGGTGGAACAGGGCGATTCTGCGAAAATATCGAACTGTACAAAAACCCGGATTGAATCTGCTGAAAAAACTATTTATCAGAAATATTCATAAAGTATTGTATTGCTTTCTCGGAATCTAAATAAAATGCTTCGTAAATATAATAAATGTTTCAAATGTTACCACATTGATTATCTGCAAAATCGTAAATTTCCTGTCCGATGTGTGAGTGTGGGTCAGATGAGGAGATTCTCGAATATGTCAGGGGTAGTTTTCATACTCCCGGCTGGGAGTAGCTCCTTGGTGCAGTGGTTATGATTCTCGCATAATTCAATGACCGGTGGTTTGATACCTATTAAAGGATACCAGCAAGTTACTCCTATTTTTGGGGCACAAGCGTTTAAGGTAATTTGAAAAAATAACAATATTGTAGCGACACGTATTCCATGTATGCATCTCTATTTAAAAAAAACCTTCGTTACATATACCTTCGCCATACCTGATATTCGTAATATAATTTTTTTATGAATGATTATAACATTGGGCTTTGATTTAGTCTCTTCGCTTTTATTAAAAAAACTTAATTATATCTAACTAAACTCATATTTAACCAATAGACCACTTCAGAATAGGGAATGCATTAACGTTTTTCATTTAATTGATTTACCAGTAAATTTGATTAAATTCCACTAGCGGTTAACAAATTTTCGGTAAATTATGTGTTCCTTTTGATTATATAATAAAATGTGTAAACTAAGACAGTATGTGACGAAATTTACGGAAAGCAGGATTTTTAAGTGCATTGTTTTATGGTTATTTACCTATGTTCATAAACTAGAAGAGTTTCTTTCATCCCTTATTTCTTTTCCAGCATTTTTTGTACTGAAATTCATGTAGTCAAGGGATATAAAACATAAATCAACAATTATATATAAATTTTCTATCAAGTGCTAATTAATATAAGTAAGTAATAATCATATTTTTTTATTATTTTCCCTACTAACATAATTTTCATTCCTTATTTTTCTTAGTTTTTTTATTTTATTTATGATTCATTATCCTATATGTCATTGATTTTTGTGAACTTTTATTGTGTTTGTGCTATGTTTGATTTGCATAATTTGCTTTAATAAATTGCCGATGACGAATTACTGTAAATCATGTTTCATCCCATTTTAATAAATTCAATTCAAGTTCACTTTTATTTAACAATAAACACGTAATTCTTATAACAGCGTCACATGAAAGAGGGGTTTAAAGATATTGATGTATATTACAGTAAGGGTTGAAATTTGCGGCAAAACATTATTCGAATTCGTGGTCTGTACCTCCATTTAAACATCTAATCCTAAATACCTCAGAACACCAAAACAAGTTTAAAGGCATTTCCGATCCGTGGTGCAATCAAATTGCTGATGTAAGTAAAATTAATTTTCTTAAAGTCTAATTTTCGCCACTGCAAGAGATAGGGTATGATTTCATTTCCAACTTTTGCTGTCAAAAATACATGTTATTTGATTAGATACGTTTTATAAAATAAAGATGTCTTATTACCAATGGCATTTTTACTGGAATATTAATATAATATTCTAGAAATCTGCAAAGTTATGAGATATTATCTGTATATAAAAATACATTTTTACAATGAAAATGCAATTTTAATTCAAAATAATAAATGTTGCACATTGTTACGGGAAATTGAATTTTATGTGATAGAACGACTACATGTTATGTTAGGTAAGTTGGTAACGCATTCTCCCACAAAAATATTGTTTGTCCTTGTCATCTTATCAAACATACAATTTTGTAGTAGATAGAAAAAACACTTAGTGAAATAAATTTCAAAATATTCACTTGCCAAATATGGATACTAATTAACATTTTCTTTATTTATTTATATTGCTAAGCAACCCCAGTGACATCGTTGAACTGTTGAATCCGAAATATTTGTTTGGTTTCGAGGTTGAATTTCAGCAAGATTGAGTTGAAATCATGAAAAATGAAATTCCGCACATATAGCATACTATTATTATATACCGTTTTCAAATGTACTACATAGTGTAATACCGATGTACTACATAGACCCTTTTTGTAGGGTCGCCTTTATTTATCTTTTTTACTCCCTTTCGTTTAACTCGTAGCGTCTGCTTGCTTGCTTGCTTGCATGTCGAAAAAACTTTGGATCGATTTATAACCCTTTTCCCGTAATCCAATCGAGCTGAAACTTTGCAGACAGTCTCTTGGCGACAATAAAAATGATATAAAATATTTTCGTTTAAAAAAATTAATAATTATAGTATAATTTTGGATTTTTCGAAACTTTTTATTACTCGCTTTCGTAGCGTCGCCCG
The DNA here is from genome assembly GCA_016648135.1 of Agrypnia vestita. Classification (NCBI taxonomy): domain Eukaryota; kingdom Metazoa; phylum Arthropoda; class Insecta; order Trichoptera; family Phryganeidae; genus Agrypnia; species Agrypnia vestita. Next base: position 183,397 of record JADDOH010003519.1, read on the forward strand.
ACTCGAGTCCAATGCGTAGGTTAAGCGCCAAACCTGTTTCCACTAGTAAATGAGAAAGGGAGTATAATAAAAACTTGTTTTTTATGGGTTAGTTTTTTTCTTTATCATAGTGTGTTTAATCTTGACAAACTTTGTTTCGACATAGTATAGATAGAAGGTAAAACCAGGTAGTGGTAAAGTCAAATTTTTAACATATTAGATATTACCTTATCATTTCAAATCATGTAGAGATAAGTCATGGTACTCTTTGCTTTTCCGATTTGTCTCTTCTCTTTATATACGTACTTTGTACAATTCGACTCTGTGCGCTACCATGGTCAAACATATCACTACAGGTCAGACATACAAATAGTAAAGGAATTTAAATATTCATGATATCATTGTTAAATTACTGATAGACTGTTGAAAGAAACCAAAATATATTATAAGTTATTAAAACACTCAAAAATATGGTAAATATATTGTATATAAGTAAGCACAGAACAAGAATTAAAAGATACATTTTCTACCGTTTTATTTGCAACAGCTCGAATATTTTAAGTGTGGACTTCTCCAATCATTGCCGTCGTATTCAGAGCCCTCTCTTTCTATCAATTTTGCCTTGATTATAAAAGAAATAAAATATCTTATATTTTTCTGTATATATTTTAAGTGGTGTATAAAATCAAAGTCAGGTTACATCCAAAACAAATTGAATGCAGTCATCAAGGATTACTTATAATTTATAATGTACTGAATTATAAATTTTATGGAAAACATGATTTTGGAAGGGTTACATACATAAAATGTAGAATTTCGTACATTTTAAATTGGTTCTCAGTACCTTTATTCTAAAAGTTTTTTTTTTTATTATTAATATTGCTGCCTTTGCTTTTATACCCCACATACGACTTAAACGATTCTTTTTTTCTTATTTTAAGTGAAAAATTGATCCATTTAGCTTATTATTAAAAATGAATAAAGATATGACCAACAAAGAACTATGTTTTAAATGCTTCAAAACGCTGTTTTCAGATATATGTTAATGTATTTTCTGCTACAGAATAGGCCACTATTGCGGGCCGAGTCACTCGGGCGAGACAAACCTGTATGTGTGTCGATCCCGACCACAGTTAGGGGTTGACAGAATTACTAGAGGAAAATCATTAACACCGGATGGTGGAAATTGGGAGAAATTAGGGGGATATAAAAATAATACGCCAATTGCAAAAGGGAAACACATGTTCTCAGCAGGAAAAACTTTGTGAAAATCACGAAAAAACTTATTAATGTTAATATTTTTCTACCTCATATTTGTGATGGAAAAGCTATCCCGTGAAAATCGGTGTAAACAAGAAATACACATCGTCTTACAAATATGTTGAATCACAAGCATTGAAATTTTGTTGCTGTCATTAGCAATAAGTCCAGCATCATTATCAATAAAAATATATTCACACCAACGGATTTTACAATGGTTCCAGCACAAAGAAGAGCAATAAACAACATTTAGGTGTAACTCGAAAATTTTTAACAGTTACCGAAATTTAAAAAAGTTTTATAGCAAGATCTCGGTGAAAAGATACCATATAAATTCTGAATATTTTTCTAATTGCTTATAATTTATTTTCGTATTTATAAATAACAATTGTAAGATCATTCTAGTTCTAAAAGATATTAATGAAGAATTTTAACCGAAGAACATGAAAGTATAAACGGTTGGTTTTGTGAGAGATTTATAGTTTAAAAATTAAGAGAATTAGAGCAACATGACGAGAAAAGAGAGGAAAGACTCGTAATTTATGCAACAAAACAAGATTATTTGTGCACTGTATTACCATCAATTAATTATTCATTACAAAAAAAAAAAAATTTTCTTCTTCTTCCTCAGCCTTCATCTCTGCATTGCTGGATATAGGTCTCTTCCATACCCTTCCATTAATTCTTGTTATTTGCTAATTGTAGCCATTTATTCCCCTCCATAGTGGCTATATCGTCGGCCCATCTCTTTTGAGGTCTTCCGATGCCTCTTTTATTTTCCCAAGGTCTCCATTTCAGTACTCTGGGAGTCCATCTTGTAGCATCTTGCCTTGCAACATGTCCTGTCCATTGCCATTTTAGCTACACGATCCATGACGTCCACTACTCTACTTCTAGAGTAGTGCGTTATTTCTGCGCCTAATTTCATGATTTCTTATTCTATCTCTTAGGTTTACGCCAAGCGTGGATCTCTCCATGGATTGTTGCGTGCTTTTGAGCTTTTCTACACTTTTCTTTATAAGGGCCATCGTCTCCACTCCATAAGTCATCACTGGCAGTATGCACGATTCAAGTGCTTTTTTTTAAGCTAACTGGGATCTCTTTGTTAATATTATTAAATATGATATGATATTAAACAAAATATGATAATATTTAAAACATAAAATTAATTAACAATATTTTTAATGTATGTATGTTCTGAGAATACAATTACTAGATTTGTCCACCGCAGAATTGTTATTTTAATTAAGTCTCACAGAGAGGAAGCTAAAAAAGAAGAATGAGAAACGTGTAGGGAAGTTTTATATAGAATGGCTTAGGACTTTCAACCTGTATGATCTGGCTTAAGTAATCCCTCTACACAATACAATATTCAAATTCCATCATAAGAACATCCACACATTATCAAATTTTTTAAAGTTGTATATATATTGTAAATCTGAAACCTTCCGTATATTTGATGGAAATATGCTTGAGACATATGTAGTCCTTCATGTGAAATAGTATACATAGATTTTTCAGCTAGTAATCATATGTATGATACGTTTTTAAAGAGGAGTTCTTCTATAATTTATCTTAATTAAATTAATAATCCCGCAGTGAACAAATCCAATAATTGCGTTCTCAGAACATACCTGCATAAGAAATATTGTGAAAATATATACTTGTCTATAAAAAGAAATGCTAATTAAAAATATTGATTTCCTGACGTATTCTAGTGTATAAGTTTTTTTTAAATGAATATCATACAACTACTTAAGCTCAAATCAGCGAAGACAATTATAAAGGGAATAGGACTTTTTTGTTTTGTTTCGGCACTACTGGCATAATAAAAGTCATTAGCCAATGTTTGTCAATGTGGTCTTATAATCTTTGCTTCTTCTGATAATTATTTACTAATTATGCACCTAACAAATTTATTTTTGCTCTAGGCATTCCTGTTCTGTAGAACTATGTAGAACCATAGGCAATCTGTAGAACTATACATTGTTTAACATGAATATATGTGTAGTTACAGGAAATCACACATTTTTTCTTGTTAAACTACTTGATAAGTTATCATCAAATACAAATTCTAACGGAGAGATCATCATCATCAGGAATCCAGGCTTTAAATGCTGTTGCCTAAGTTATATTATTGGGCCGAGTGAGAAATATCTTTAAAATAGAGCCCTTACTTCTATTTATAGTAAGATCTCAATTTTTGTGATTTGGACTTGTCATTCGAATGCCGAAATAACGAACATCAAGATGTATCATATTTGTAACTCCCATAGGAAGGTGACATTTTGATCTTCCAACAATAAGTCGGGATAAACAGCAACAAGACTTTTTAAACATGATCATCACTTTATCATGGATTGAAATGGCGCAAGATGGAAGGGTCTCATTGTGACTTCGGGCTCCCTTGTCTGCTAGTATAGTATGTGAAGATGTTGTGACGACCAAAATATTACACTAATTATTTACCATACTTTGGTGGTTTAGTCTGGCAATTCTCATAAATTAATCCACTGTTACGACGATATTAACTGAAAAACATTAACTTTTTAAGCAGTATTCATTTATCAAAGCGTCGACGACGACAACTATTATGGTAAAGATGATGATGAAGTTAATTATAATGATCTAGTTTTAGTTATACTATATACATGTCACATGAATTATTATACATAGATAGTTACATTGTCATTTAGTTTTATATGCCCGGATTCATTTGTTTGTGAGCTCACAATTTTTTTATAATAATATAGGTTCCCTCAAACTCAGCACGTACCTAATAGTTTTATATTTTCATAGTTTTTTGGGCACATGTACTTTTTTTATAATAATATAGGTTACCTTAACCCTTTATAGGTCATAAGCCAAAACGGAAAGTTTTGAGACCGGCAACATTAAGGTCTATATTTATTTAATTTTACAAGTTATAAACACCCTTATGGGTTCTAATCATTCTCAAATAACACACCGAGATTTTGAATCTAACCAACCGCTATGAAGTTCGCAATTATTGAATATATTACGAAAAATGCCCCCCGGTCAGTTATCTGACCAGCGTCCGTTTAGCGACATGATGGCTATCAATTTTTCGAGAACAGTTGTTTTTGAGCTCTTGTTTTTCAAAAATTATGAGTTTCTACTGAAAACAAAGTAAGTACATTTATACAATACATAATAATGCACTTTTTTTTTTTATTTTTACGGTAAACTATATATGTAATAGTAAAATAACATTAAATTTTCGAGTGTGCTGTCTAGAATCTAACCACAAATTCTATAATTTGGACCCTTTTTGATCATCATATTACAGACAGTAAAAATAATTTCTTAACCACAATACTTACAGTTAAATTTAATAATATAGTATACTTTCACTATAAATTGTTATATTTTATGTATAATTTCCCGCTTATTTATTACAAGTTATTTGATAATATGTGTCATCCTTTGATAAAATGATTTCGGTAAAAATTGCTGATAATACTGATTATTTTTGTTTTCATTGAAATTTATTTATTTATTTATTTATTTATTTATTCATACGCCAATCGGCTATATACATTGATTTTACAAAAATAATAGACTTAAATGAATGGATTAGAAAAATTGCACATATATAAAAAAAAACAATACTAGCATAGTAACAACATGGTATAATCATATAGGGTTGAGGGTAATTTTAATACTGTGATAACAATCTTTTTGCCGCTGATGAGAATGAGACGTATGATTCATCGAAGAAGTTGATATCAACACAGTGGCTATTCACCAGATTGGCAATCCTATTTCTTGGGCCATTGTACACGTAACTTTTTGTGGATTTAGTGGTTTCTAACAATCTACGCACTCTTAGATCCGGCCTAGCAGTGATAATGCCAAATTGTTCCAGGATCTCGGGCGAGTCTATCTGTCCGTTGACAGATTTGTAGAAGAAGGTCAGATCAGACAATTGTCTTCGAGTGATTAGTTTGCTGATTCTAAATCTGTTATATACGGTCTCAATATCTCCTGGTGATCGTGTACGATAGGCGATGCATTTACATAGTTTGCGTTGTATTCTTTCGAGCTGATTGATTAGTTTATTGGTATACGGCGACCAAATGACAGAACAGTATTCTAAAATCGGTCTCACAAGACTGTCGAATAGTCGTACCAGCGTGTAGACATTGCTGAAGTCCTTCCCAGCTCTAATGATGTAACCAAGTGTCTTGAAAGCTTGTGACGCAACTTCTCCACGTGGCTTGAGAAATTCAGTTTATGGTCCACAATAACGCCAAGGTCTTTTGCCGAGGTGACTATCGGGAGATGATGTCCATCAATGAGATAATTAGCCTGATATTGATTTCGTGATCTAGAGAATGACATTACTGAGCATTTACCGATATTTAACATTAGTTTGTTTTTAGTACACCACCTGTGGAGTTCATTGAGATCGTGCTGAAGAATTTCTAAGTCTTGGTCATTCATGATTCTTCTGAAAATTTTCATGTCATCTGCATATAGTAGGTAATCGGATAGTAAATTGTCTGCGATGTCATTGATGAAAATATTAAAGAGAATCGGACCAAGATGTGACCCTTGAGGGACACCAGAGCATACTTCATACTCTTCAGAGATAAATCCATTAACTCTGACTTGTAGGAATCTGCCAGTTAGATACGAATGGAACCACTCTAATGCTGTGCCTCTCACACCATACAGACCGAGCTTGTCAATCAGGATTCCGTGGTCTACCATGTCGAAAGCCTTACTGAAACCTATGTAGATAGCATGTACATCCACCCCCTGGTTCAGAGCATTGAGTATGTAGTTAATGTATAGATACAGATTCGTTGTTGTAGATCTGCCACCGAAGAAGCCATGCTGCTTTGTAGTAATTACATTTTTGAATGCAAATGTAAGTTGAGGAAGAATTAGTTTCTCGAAAAGCTTTGTAATATTTTTGATTTTTGTAATATTTTTTGTAATATTTTTTGAAATGTATATCTCAAAATGAAATTAAATAGTCATAGAATGTTATATGTATAAGTAAAACTCTGTATTGTATCACAATATTACATTTTTCATTTTTAAAATTATGTTTTAGAATGGACAATGAGAAAGGTAGAGATTATAGCGTAAAAGACTTTGAAGAAATGGGTGAAGACGTTATTTGAAGGAATTATGGAGGACCAAGCTGAGGATTTAGATTTATAAGAGGAGATCTGATGCTGAAGATGAGATTCTTCATGGTTTTGTAAGTCTTCGGAATTCAGCTCGTAGGAACGCTGCTGAGAATAATCTCGATTCTGATCCTGTCGATGCAGTAGCGGACCCTACTTACATTGATGGTATTATGGAAGCTGATTGTTCTTCAGATGATGACCTAGACATTCATCTATCAACATAAGTTACTCCATCTCCTACTACAACAACTATAAGTGGCGCAAGCAACGGCATCACGCGCCTCCCGATTATTTATGGGAGGAGTTGATCACTTTGATCAACTAACATCGTCTTATAACACAACGTGGAAATCAAGGTGGTGATGGATTAAATTTTAGTATTACGTTATTGAATCGGCCATCCTTAATTCATATATTTAATATATGGAAACATTGAAGCAATTGGATAAAAAAAAACCTATTACGTATCTTCACTTCCGAAACAAGTTAGCTGATCAGCTGATTGGATCTTTTACATCACGAAAAAGATTTAGTCGACCTCAAACTACATTGCCTGATGATATCAATTCTAATCATCCTGAAAAATATACACTTCGTAGATGTGGTTCTTGCAGCACTAGACTGAAAGTGGTATGAAGCTCAGTAGCATGCAACAATTGCAAAATAGCGCTTTGCAAACCGTGTTTTAGGCCATACCATTTGTCTGGCCAGCGGAATAAAGTATTATTATAATTATTAATAAACTATTCTTCTAACAGAAATAAATAAAAGTATTTTTATCAATAAAAAACCTCTTTTTATTACTAAAACAAAATTCGGAGATCACTTTTTTTTTACCTAAATGGACACTGGTCAGAAAACTGACCGCTGGAAAATCGAAAATTACAAAAAAGCTATACGTCTTCCAAAAAATATAATAAATATTCTGTTCATCAAAATGAATAAAGAATACATAAAAAAAAAATCTAGGCTCGTATCTTTAAAAAAAGAAGTTGTCCTATAAAGGGTTAAACTCAGCACGTAATACCCTCACATCAATATTGTTACCGTTTTCAAAGTAAACTTTACTTTTGTGCTGTTAAAATAGGACTATCTCGCTGGTCTCCTGGAACGGCCCTCGAATTTCCTACCATTGGATCACTGGAACTTCTATACCATCGAGCACGACAATATTATTTATATTTTTATCAATATTTTAGACATGAAATGGCAAGTTCCCAGGTAGAAAACGCAAACTGTTATAAGAGGATATCGAACACTATATAAAGTTAATAATTATAACACAGAAGTTCTATACATTATAAATTTAACACTTTTAACAACTTTAAATTATCGATTTATGAACTATCTCCTCCCCAACATAAGTCTTTTTAGTTGTCAATTGAAGAGTCTTACATAATTTATTCCCTTAATTTCACTAGAAAATCCATTATAGAATCGCTGGACGGATTTTCGTACATAAATAATAATTTGCTTTTAAAAGCTGTCTAATACTTTGGTTGCGTTACGAATACAGAACTACTTCAAAGTTGAAGAATATCGGACAGGAAGCCTCCTCGACTTTTTCCTCCGTTTAATAATCACCCGTGGATATCGGAATTATCTCCAGAGCGACGACCCGCCCACCGAGTTGCTCCGGGTACTAAAGCTGTCCCACAAAAATGATTGTGGATGCCCTTTGTCCCTCCGACGCGGGCCCCGAGAGCGAGGGCCCTCGACCTCGAGAGCTGCTAAAAACAGATTCCAATTGTCATATCAATACTGACACGTTAATTTTATTGAAAGCGGTTTAAACATTGACATGCTGCGTGCGGGAGAACCAAATAGTTCAAAGGCTGTTTTTATTTATTTATTTTATTTTATAATTTCCAGATCATTGATAATTTGAGGACACTAACTAACTAACTAACCATCACGCCGTTTCCCTGCAGGGGTAGGCAGAGAGGATTGAACGCCACACTCTTCTATCCTGGCACACCACTTTTGCTTCGGCCACATTCATACATCTTCTCATACACGTTCTACGATTGTTGCGGCTTTTAACAGGGCCATCCTCAAATACTTGTAGTACCTGATCGTGCCAGGTCTTTCGCGGACGCCCTCTATTCCTGTTGCCTTCAACATTCGCCTCATATATTTTCTTAACCATCCTTTCCTCGTTCATACGTTCCACACGACCAAACCATCTCAGCACTCCTTTCTTTATTCTATCTACCACACTACAGCCAGCATTGCATTCACTTCTAATTTGTTCATTCCTCACTCTATCGACCAAAGATTTTCCACGCAAGCGTCTTAGTGACCGGACACGGCACTGTATAAAATACGTTATTATGTGAAAATATTGGCCAAATCAATTAAGAATGCTCACTGTGTGTGTTTAATACAAACAGTAATCAAACAAATGGAAAATAAATATGTAATAAATCTTGAGTCACATTCCCTCAGTGAACCCGAATGGGTTCTCATTTTTTGTAGAATTAACTTTTGTGAGTGAGTTTGGTCCCTTTAAACTGCTTATTCTATATTATTATTTACATGACTACTTATTCTATATATTATATTATTAATTAAGATTTTCGATATTTTAGATAAAAAATATATTTCCTTTCTCATTGTTTAATAAATAAGATTACTCTACCTATATGGTAAGTGGTTATCCCTCACCACACGCAAGTATCATAATTCCTTTTAGTGAGGTATATACAATATACATACAAAAAAAATGAATTGTAAAAATTTTCTAGGTATCATTATATAAAATATTATATATATTAATAATTAAATAAAAATAAGAAAAATAAAATAATATATATACAGCACTAACATATTCAAATATGATATATATTTTTTAGATATTTTAGTTGATTACAGTGCGATATAAACTAGGTGAAACATATTGTAACAATAAAATCTTTTATGTGCTATTTATTTCTCTGAGGAAGCAGAATGGCTCGGATATAAAGAAGGACTTGCAGTGTAATATAATCAAAGTAATGTTTATAACACAGTATATAACAACTATGTTAGAAGTACAAATGAAATATTTGATTCTAGTAAATAAAATATATTTGCTGTAAAAATAAATGTGAAATAATAATAAAATATTCAGTAACAGATAAAATTGAAGCTAATAATGAATTAAAATAAATGTATTATTTTAATTAATCTAAATGGAAGTTCTATTTACATATTTTTTTATTCACTTTTAATTAATTTTGAATTAGAAATTTTTTTTAATACAGTATGTAGATGACTAAAATATTTAATTCCTACAAAAGAATAGTGAGTTTGCACTGTATTAGTATTATATTTAGGGCTGTTAATACTTAAGTATAATTTTGTATTTCTAGAATTTCGTATGCCTAATTTTTTTTTCTTTAAATATATGGATAAAAGATTGTTTTTTTTCAAAGAAAACAAAACAAGTACGAATAATTCCTGGAATACAAGGATTGCTGTTTTTTTTTTTAATAATTTTGATTATACTTTTTTGTGCTATGGATAGTAGATTTAGAGAAATTTTGTGAGAGCCTCCCCACCCAATAATTCCATAATGTTAAATAGACTGTTTAAATGAGAAATAAATATCTAATAAATAAGTAGCTCGTCAGTGTGTTATAGAATATGTCCAATTAATTTATCAAGTTACGATCATTATACAGTATACATCATTATACATTATAGTCTACGTATTTCTGAAACGGGATTCAAGTGGGCGATGTTGTAGGTATCAAGTCGGATCTTTTCCTGCTTACTAAGTGATCTGGTACTTGCATGCTTTATTCTGGATCAATTTCTAAATATTTTCAATTTACAAAATATCAAATTGATGAACGTATAATTTGTGGCCTTGGAAGAACGAGATATTCAGCTTCAAATATTAAAAATTCAATTTAATTTTTTTGTAAATGATAAAATAAACAATATTTTGACATGCATTTTCTGAGAAAACAATCTCTGGATTTTGTCCACGAGGGATAATTATTAATAAAGATAAATTATAGAAGTCTCACAGAGACGAAGCTCCTCAGAGTGTCATAATATAACCCAGAATATGGGAAACGTGTACGGAAGTTTTTATAGGGTGGCCCAGAGCTCATGACCTGCATGATCTGACTTATGTTATCACTTTACACACTATGTTACAAGCATATTCTGGTTTATATGTCAAATAGTTCGGAAGAATATTATATATACATTTAAAATAATATTTCTTAATATTCCACATTAAAAAATATAAAGGTTTGATTACCAGTTAGAAAATGTAAGTAGGTATACTATGTCACGGGAAGAACCATGTCTCTAGCATAATCCCTTCAAATATTTGAAAAAAAAAACATTTTTAGAAAATCATGGGTGGAATTGCTGAACATTGCATTGTGTAAAGTGATGACTCATGGTCATAAGCCTTGGGCCCCCCTATAAAGACTTTAATAGATGATTCTTATATAAATACTTCCGTTTCCATGAGACTTCTATAATTTATCTTAATTAATAAAATAAACATTTTTATGATTTCGGACACACATATTTTATTTTTATTAAAATCAAATGATGTTTAAAAAAATATATAATGAGTGCTTCGAAGATATAACTTGTTTTCATTTTCCATAAATTTCCAGGAATTTAAGGAATTAGCGTAATTTTAACGACAAAATTATTTTCAATTTTTTGGTATAAAAATATCAATTTCGCAGATTGATTTTGTAGTTCGGATAAAAAATGAAATCAGGTTCTTAAAATAATAAAAATTCTAAAATATCATATCTAACAGATTCATCTACTTTATTAATGAGTCCTACTGTCCTGAAATTAAAACCTCATAGTAAAAGATTTTTTTTAATATTTCACATTTAATAATTCGATAACAGAGTATATTCAATAAATCAACGGTCATTAAACTTCTTATTAAATCTTCATTAAACGCGTTTTCACTAAAATTTAGTAATGATGTTAGGCTGGTGATAAATTATTCATGGTCATCATCGATACAATAGTTATGAATGACATCTTACACGAACCAGAAAATCAAAAATTGATTAACCTCTCCGAAACTCCTCAAATTTCCAAATCAAAATTATAATATCCGTGTGAAATCCTCTAAATTTCACACATGGCCGATCATGACAAGTGCCTTCGGACATTTGGCATTATTGCCTGGGAAGCGCAAATATACCGATGCTGAAGGGTAGCTCCGCATAGCAACGGACCACCGCACCAGTTCTTTGGGGTTGGAATACCAACACTACATATTTTAGGCCAGGAATTAATCATTATCAATTATTTTTCCCTACAGACTGTGTCGAAAAGATAATTAATTGAATAGGAAAAAATAATAAAAAGTTATTAAAAACGCTAATGATTCTTTAAAACATCATATTTTTTTCTTCTTCAAATATAGCAAATTTATTTTGTTGTGATATAATTATAATTTATATAAATTAAATTAATTGTAAGAAAATTATATTTATAAATAATGAAATTACTAATATAATAGTTAAAAATATCTCGAATGTTATTCAACCAGCTTTTTATACTAATAATAAATTTAAAAAATACATATTAAATAATAAAGATAAGGATATTTTTTTTAAAAAATCGGGTGTTTATAAATTAATTTGTAATGATTGTGATTACTTTTATATAGAAAAACGTGTAGAAATTTTGAAAATAGAGTTAAGGAACACTTAAGGTGTTTAAATAGTAATAATTATTCCGAATTTTCTAACCATCTTTTGGGTATGGATCATTCTTTTGATATTAATAAGGGTTTACAAATTTTACATACAAATTATACAGAATCACAATTTGATAAATTAGAAATTTTGGAAATAAGAAAGAGTGTCAATAGTAAATTGAATGTTATAAATAATCAGGTCCTTTTTGCAAATAGTCATCTCTTAAATTTATTTTCATGTTAAGTAGGTACTTTAATTATCATTTTCCATACATAACTTTTTAATATTTTGATCTATACTTCGATTTTTAAATTTTATTTTTGTTATCCTGGTGAAGAAGCCATTGGCTTCGAAACATGTTCAATTTTTTCAATAAATAAGTGGTGTTTACCTTTTGCAAAGGATGTTACAGATAAAAGGTCGATTACACTCAGTAATTCGTTCTTCATTATTTTTGTACGGGTGACGCATTGACTAACTGATACATAAGTACCATTATCGCCAATGATTTATATAAATAAAACAAACTTTGAATGTGGAAAGTCCATATCTAAAGGTCTTATCCCCCAAAGGATCGAGTTTTGGGCAGTCAATGAACATCCATTCCGAAAGCTTATGGTTGGATGGACTCAATTATTTATTTTCAAAGCTTTTCTTTATCAACCGAAATGAAAGGTCTGAAAAGAAAACAGTATTCGAATAAATCACAACACATTTTTCATTAAGATGATTTTCATTTACCTGCAAGTAACGAAAATTGTCGGAGATTACATAAATTTATTACTCAGCGTCATCATCGTAATTAATTGATAACACTCTTTGATTTTGTTATTTAATATTATATATTTAAAGTCAGATAATATTTAATACGCCAAGAATGGGTAATAGGTTGACATATTAGGTGAAGGACAATTGCTGAAAGAATGCAATATTCCAAGGTGCCCATGGGGAATCAAGAAGCTGATAGGCCTCCCTGAAATACGCGATGACAAAACACGTAGCAACGAATCATAACAAACAAAAAAAATTGAATATGCCTTCATCCAAAAGTGAATACAAAAAACTTATAATAGTAAAAAATGTGAAAGAATAATAAGTGTATTCCTATAGTTAAGGAGGACATACCACATACACAGAGCCATTTTTTGCGCAATAGCTCCCATATCGGCCCTGCACTTTCGCCACCTATTTCGGCATTAATTTAATGCTTGCTATGCCACTGACACTCGAGCAAGTGTAAGCGGCGCGGTGAGGCGACCACACAAAACCTCTTCACTGTCTCTGTGGTGCATGGATGAGAAAATCATAATTTATTAGATAACAATACATTGACTTATATAATCGTACATGAAATGTTATTTTAATATTGCAAAAGTAATAATGATATTCGGCAGTATTCTAAAAATAGCAATATTTCTATTTCTGTATCTTGATAGTTATTATATAATATTTTAATGCCGTAAATGTTGATATTTTAAGTTTGCATGGTTTGAAATTAATGAATTCAATCAATCAGAAGGCTCTATAACGTAAACATTGATGGCATTATACAATAACTGTCAAGATATAGAAATATCAATATTGCTTTTTTCAGAATACGATCGATTATTTTAAAATACCATAGATTTTCTTCGATTTTTATTAATTTTTTTTTATTTATTCAACATTGCATACAGTTTTATGACAATTTTTTTTTATTGTCTTTAAAACTATGAAACACATAACTAGTAACGTTGTACCTCTCCAAAAAATGGCATACTCCTGTGCTTAGAAAGAGAATTTGTTTTTATATGAGGATTTATTATTTATTTATTTATTTGTGTATACTCAGACAATCCATCACGCTGGCACAATTTTGGGTACCCTCCAAAAACTTTATGAAAAAAAGCGTTAATTTATGAATACACAAAAGTGAATTGTTCAAACTTATGGTGTGCAAGATACTAAACCACCAGTAAAACATGTAAATCGCACCCCCAATAATGTGTGGGCACAATTATACGAAGCGATTTTTTGGGAAAAGCCATAAAACAAAACAGCGATGTATTGTTCTTTAAATTAATAAGGCGGCCCTCGTAGCGCAGTGGGTAAGACACTGGCTTCCTACACCGAGGATTCCGGGTTAATTTTCCGGTGAGGTCACAATTTTAATCTAAATGACTTACTCAAGCCTGGGTGTTTTGTGATGTATTTCGCTTCTATAATTGGGCCTCCTGGTCTGTTGAAGTGTAATAAAAAATAAAAAAATAAAAAATAATAATAAAAACAATAAAAAATAAAAAATAATAGCCTAACATCTCTGGTGAATTGACTATATTCTGAAAATATGAATTAAGAGTATTAAAAAAATCATAAATAATAGTCGAAAGATAGGTTGTTTTGAGCATTCCTTGTATTTGTGTCTCGTTAATATTTACACTAAGTTTTTTTTATGAATTATCTAAAAATATTGCTTTTTTATATTAAAATATGTACTTTATTTCATTGTAAGATTGATTTATGCCTATATAAGATTAATCATATTATTTGAGCTATCTTGAGTTATTGATGCAACACTAATTCAGCCCGTCTAGCGGGAAGAAGCGGGGGCGATAGACTTTCAAAGTGTGAAAGGGACACAATTACAATATTCCCTTATTTGACATTCGTTTTCTTTTTCTGTGAGAGCCATCGTGTAGGACTGGCAAAAATGAGCCTTTCAGAAAAAGTAAGAATAGTAAAAATTTTAATTGTACCCATGCATTATTGGAGGTGCGAAATGCAAGAAGTGAGAATATAAGAGAACATTGCTTCTATAAAAGCCAGTAAACAAAAGAAGATATAAATGTATCGATTCCTTGTCGTTAGCTAGTAATGGGCTTTATACCAACGACAACTTAGGGTATTTTGCGAAAATACTTATGTTTACAGCATTATTGGCTTGCGTTTTAGTATCAGATATCGTATCCATCGTGATGCTGCGTTTGCTGATTAGGCTCCAGATCAACTGGTAATCGATCTTAATTTTGCTAAAATAATCATCTTTCATGGCTTCCAAGAAAGTATGATTAAACTATTTTGGATTCCTTATTTTATTTATTTGAAATATATGATTTCGTCAAATACACCACAAACTTTTAATGATTTGAAATTGAAAATCAAAACCGATTTCACGATATTAGGTCTAATTTATTGAATAAATTCATTGAAAATTGGGTTCAATAAATTCACTCGTGTAAAAAAAGGCGAGGTGGCCATTTAAAAGATTTATTTAAAATATTTTGTTCTTATTTGTGCTTCAAAATAAAAATTTTTCATCTTAAACTGTTTTTGTTTAATTTTATATTAATGAGTGAATACGTTACGCTTTAAAAAAAACGGAAAACCTGTTTATTGGTCTAACATGGTCAATCTCCAAGCTATGCAGTGATCAAGAAATCGAGACTCGTGTCGCGACCAATAAGCAATGCCTATTTTCATGTCACAAGCATTTAAATGGGTTTGAAAATTGTGAGAAAATTGATGCGACACGAATTTTGTGCTTACATATCTTTTTTATTTTTGAATTTTAAAAAATCTATTTTTCGTTGTAACTAGGCAGTATGTTGAATGTATTTACATATATTTCTTAATTTCTTAAGGACCTGGCACGATCAGATACAACAAGTGTTTGAAGATGGCCCCGTTAAAAGCCGCAACAACCGTAGAACTTGTATGAGAAGATGTATGAATGTGGCCGAAGCAAAAGTGGTGTGCCAGGATAGAAGAGTGTGGCGTTCAATCCTCTCTGCCTATCCCTGCGGGGAAATGGCGTGGTGGTTAGTTAGTTAGTTAGTTAGTCTTAATTTTCATTGAAGAAAATCTAAATATTTTTATCCTTTATATATATACAGGGTTATTTGTAAAACATTATTAACTTCGTAGGACTATATTCCTGCCTTGATTA
The DNA here is from genome assembly GCA_016648135.1 of Agrypnia vestita. Taxonomy (NCBI): domain Eukaryota; kingdom Metazoa; phylum Arthropoda; class Insecta; order Trichoptera; family Phryganeidae; genus Agrypnia; species Agrypnia vestita. Next base: position 199,407 of record JADDOH010003519.1, read on the forward strand.
TGAGTCGAAAATGTTCAAGCTAATATGACCTAATATCAACAGTTAAGGAGATATGCGACATCAAAGTTTGCATTTTTTTTTCAATATTTCTGACTTATTTTTTGTAAAACGTTGGACTATCATTACAGTAACTCATATCGATTACGAATAAATCATTGGTTTCAATACAAGTTAAATAAAATGATAAAAACCCTGAAAAAATTCCAATTGGAATGTTTTCCAATTGGAATTTGAAGTTTTTATTTTTTTATTTGACTTGTATTAAAGGAAATGAATTGTTCATATTCGATAAAAGTTACTGTAATGATAGTCCAACGTTTTACAAAAAATAAGTCAAAAATATTGAAAAAAAATGCAAACTTTGATGTCGCATATCTCCTTAACTATTGATATTAGTCATAATAGCTTGAACATTTTCGACTCATAATCAAGGCAGGAATATAGTCCTGCGAGGTTATTAATGTTTTACAAATAACCCTGTATATATTTAACATCCAGCAACGAAATAAGCCATGAAAAGAATTCACTTTAGGAAAATGGTTCATTATTATTTCCATTTTGATTTTCCCTTCTCATTATATTTGGAGGAGATAACGAATTCTTATATCATGCCTCCCCGCCCCCTGCGCTAGGCTTCGCAGGTGACGCGCGGAGTGGCATCTATTTGCGCGTGACGTCACTCCAATTACCTGACAGTTTAATTAGAGGCCATTGTGTGTAGGCACTTATCGCGCATACCGAGAGCCTACTTCAAGGCTCTCGTGGGCGGTACCTAAACAGCAGTAATACTGCCCGCCGGATAATCGCGCTCGCCAGGACCGACCTCGATCATCCGTTTTAATTTAATTATATCCATTGATATTCACTTATCCATATAAAAATGACACCGGGCAAAACATTGACATCCACCGGTAAACACATACCCTTAAGCAAATTTTATAATACCGCCTTTACTATTTTTATCGTCCCTTTAATATTGTATTAATGTAAATGTGGCCAGGGATGTTTATTTGTTTATTTATTAATTTTTCATTTTTATTTTTTTTTTTATTTAAAAAAATCCTTGTTTACAAATAAAGATACTTAATACTAATTTAACAATAAAACATAAGATAAATTACACTTTTTTTTTGTTTTATTTAATTTGTGGATTATGCCACTCTACTAGGCTACGCCTGTCCCAGAGTGGCGTTATAGAACACAATTATAATATTTTTTCGAGTTCGTCAGTAGTATTTATTTTCATAAGGTAGTTATTATGTATCTACAGAGTATCAAGTGGAATGTTAGTGAAAGTTGAGTGAGTCATAAGTCCAAGTGTAAATATGTGTAGAATAATTGTTTAATGTAAAAAGGGTTAAAGTTTTGTTTAAGATTATTTTTTATTTTCCTTAATTAATTTATTTATTTATATAGATATATATTTTTATTTGAAGACATTATTATGCAATTACAGTAAGTAAATTTTCAGTTGCTGTTCTACCTTTGGAGGTAAGCCAGTTGTTTTCTAAAGCTTTTATTTTATTAATTGAGTATATTCTGATTTCCGGGAAGTCTGTTTTAAATTTGTTAAATATTTTAGGCCCTTTTTTTATTTTATTTTTTTATTTATTTCATCATTCTTTTTTTTCGAGGTCAGTTATCAATTGAAAAATTGTCACAAAATTCAAACACGCCATTTTCAATCTCCGTCAATTGAATGGTCGCGGTTTTGCTTCTGAATCTATCATTTTTATAAACTTTGAATATTTAAGGTTGCATGTACAATGTGAATCCACAGAGTCATTTAATAATTTATGTTACTTTTAAAAAAGTACATATATTAAAATTATTGTTTTGTACGATTTAATACCGGATAACGCCATTTATTAAAAATTTTAAAGTAAAAAATGTTTCTAGCATCCGCACAGCTTTTATCTACCGACATGAAACACCATAAATCATTTCATGGTTAACTGAAAAGCCTTGTTATTTTATTATTCCATTATTATTTTATTGAATTTGTATTTTATCGTATACCATCTAAATTCGTGTACGTTATCAGAATTGAAATCATGAAACTGTAAATTTTTTAAATGAATACAATAAAATAAAATAATACACATGGACGACCATCCAATATTTTCAGGAAGTAAGGAGATGATTAGGAGAATATTATTGAACCTGTAATGTGATGAATATTAAAATTTTTCAGCAACATTACACGTTTAAGGGGTTACACCAATTTGATGCATCAAAAAATACAGTCAAACAAAAATATTTTTCGACAAAACTATTACGCATACAAAATTCATTGTATTTTCATTATTTACGGCATACTTAGTTAATATTTTTTAATAACAAATTATTTTTAATATTTCAAAATGGCGTAGTAATGTGCTCCCGCAAAGGTGACCGCGGGAGTCTGGGAGACGCATCCAACTGGAGACGATAATTATGTAGCCACAGTTTAAGTGAAATGAAAAGACTAATTATTTTCTTGTTAAATGATGTAATGTATATGGTTAAGAATATAATAAAAATTGTGCAAATAAGATCAGTTTTAAAAATAATTTTTATTTCCCCTTAAAAAATCAATCATAAAAATTCATAACAAGCAAATAATTTTTTTTTTCAAATAAATCACATGTTTCAAAGTAGATACTATTATAAGAGATATGTGCAAAATTTGAAAAAATCTGCTTAATATTTTAAGATATTTTATAGAAAAGGGGAGTTTCGAGAAAAACACAAAAGAATAATGTAATTCCTTTAAAAATTCGCCTTCCAAATTAGTTATACCTAAGACCGGCGCCACGATACGCGGATCTTCCGTCGCGTCTCTTGTTGAGGGTTAAAATTTTAAGAAATAAAATTGATGCCCCGAACCTGCTAGAGAGTTATGCCCTGTTTGTACCAAATTAATTATTTGCGAATTCGAGGTCACGCGCTATTTCATGTCCCAAAATGCAAAATGGACGTAATGAATAAGCACACCATAACGCGTAGTGTGCAAATCCTAAATGAACTGAGCGATCATGTCGATGTATTTAATGATAACATTGAAAGCGTCAAGCAGCGGATCGCCTCCATTTAGGTACTCACTCCAAGATATACTTGCATTGTAAATGGAGCAATCTGTAATGCAAAAAAAATACCTTGATGCATGTACAGTGTGTTGTCCTTTTAATAAATAAATAAATAAATAAATATCAAGAGTAAATAATATATAAATGTTCAAGTTTTTTGTTTGTAACCTTGTGGAAATTCATTTTTAATATTTTAAAAAATGAATTTTTAATATTTAAAAAAAAAAATGAAACCCAATCCCTATAAATTCTGTCTCGAATTATTTTTAATTTAGTTGTAAACGTGTTGTTATTGACAATGGGAGAAATCCCGAAAACGTTCTAACGATTCAAAATAAATATAGTGGAATAAAACAGTGTTGTTTACCCTCATTTTTTAAAATATTAAATAATGTATGTAATAAAATTAATAATCCCCATCCTTCGATCGACTAAACACATTGATTTAAAAATAGTAAATTTTCACCTCTAAATTGTTGAAAAAACAACATGTTTCGAGGCTAATGGTCGGATATACTATACACGTTGTATCTTGATAAAGGTACCATTGGCACTGGAGTATGTTGGTATTCTCAACAAACAGTGCGGTTCAATACATAATGTGTTCTATTATATATATTTTAAATTGTTTTTTTTAACGTACCACGTTTTGTACATCCTGATATGGGCACTCAATTTGAATAAATTCAAAAAATGTCATTTTCTCCTTCATTCATACTCACTGAACTGTATACATTGTTTGACAATTGTAATTGGGTAGCAAATATTGCTCAATTCAAGAAACTTCGCACAATTATAAAAAAAAATTCCAACCACAGATTTAAAGCTATACATATTTAATAATATGGCACCGTTTAATTGAAATTCTGTTCTTGCACTTTTTTTTCTAAATTGATTTTTTCTATAATATGACATTATTCATTCAAAATGAGTTATTGCTTTTTTTCTATTTCTTTTTTTTTGATGTATAACATTTTTACGCTCGATTTATGAACCAATTTTGTGAATACGACGACAAAGACGTGTAACAAGAAGCAGGAATAAAAAAAGCAGATTTCAAATTTATTAATTTTATTCAGCAGATTCAACTTTGACATTAGGCAACGGAACGGAAGAAAATATCAAATTCGATGAATTAGGGTAATTGTGAATTTAGATTTTATTCTTATATCTCAGAATAACTTTGGTTTAGAAAAAACTATTGGACTAAACTAAACAAAAATGATATGTAACATGTTTTATTTTATTGATTCTGACAAAAAAAAAAATTATTGTAAAAGAATTTTATTCTAAATGAAGCGATTTAATAGTACCTGTTAAGGAAAAATATAAATAAAATCAGCTGTACATTTGTCATATACTTTTCAAATATAAAGCTATTTTATGCGATATTCCTATATGTATGATTAATGGTACCTACCTATTTTTTAAGGTTTTCTCGGCGAGTATGAATAAATGAATTATTTTGAAATTTTTTAAATGTAACATCTTTATGTTCGCTTCATAGAAAGCCGCAGACTTTGTTATTGAGAAACAATCAAAGCGTTACTGAGAAAAAAATATGATTTGCGACTACCGTAAGACTCGCTTAATTTTTCTTTGATATCGCTGTGCCTGCGACCAGGAGAAAATGAAAATTCGCGTTAATTTAGAATATGAGTTCCATCGTGACACTACTGCTAAACAGGCGGTAATATCAATAACATATATGGACAAGGAACCGCAAATGAACGCTTTTGGTTTTAACAACCTTCAACGTAAGTGACAAAACGATATTGATGATTTTGCGTTGAAATTAGGAAAATTACGAAGCCTGCAATGTGGGTACCGTATAACCTTACTGAAGGACAATAATTAGCAAACTCGCATCGATGCTTGCCTTTGTTTGTCGAGTCGGAACATTAAAGAGGGAAATTTAAATCATCTTGTTACTTGTGATAAAAAGTGGATCAATTGCTCTAGTCTACGTCTCTACGACAAAGCTCGTCCACACTATACAACGAATCGTCTTAAAATTACAGGATCTTCAACTGGAAACTCTCCGTCACTCACCCTATTTCCAGACCTTGCACCTATTGATTTCCATGTTTTCGTAATTTGGAGAATTTTTAACCTGGGTGATTTTTAACCTTTAATTCCGATGATGCGGTGAAAAATTAGTTTAATGAATTCATCGACACTCGTCCCCAGGATTTCTGTAGCAAAGGCATCGATGAACATCCATTATAATGGCTTAAGAACATCGGCAATAATAGCAGATACTTAAATTAATTAAATTTATATTTTATATAAAAAAAAATTGTTTGAATTCTTTATAGGCAATTTCATCGGTAAGTAAGCACCTAATATATCCATTACTGCACGCAGAGAATTCACAATTTAAAATGAGGAACTACATTCTGCCCAATTTCAAGTATTAAAACGGGAACTAATTAAAAAGCGTTATTTGATTTACCCTTAGAGGGTACCTAATGTGCAGCACACACAGACACAGAGCCAGGATCAGGCCGCGCCGCTACAAAGGCCCCCCGGGCGGGTCCGGTGTCAACAGGCCCCACTTTAGGTTGTTTGACGCGTGAAAAGTAATTACGAGGAAAAAGCGGCGCTTTTTAATGAAGCTAGCGCCGGCGACTCACTCAGAGCGGATCCGCACTCGAATGTGTTGAGCTTTGTGTGTTAATTGCTTTTCTCGGGGCGCCATCGGCCGGCGAAATTGATAACACGGAAAACTTCCGGTTGCTATTTCAATTGGAATGTGGTAAACTGCCGTTTCTGTAACGATTTAGTCACAATATTACAGCTCGTGTCCGAGAAATGTTGCGAATCATTTATGTGTTCGTGTGTGATGTTTTTGATGAAAAATTGAATACTGAAAATTAATAAAGCACTAAGTGCCAAAAATATATTTTCTAAGATAACTATATACCTTAGCCAATTTATTAAATACTGCACTGCAGTCCTGTCTATACTAATTTCCAAGTTCTTTTTTTTTTAAATAGAGATGCGAACATGGAATACATGTCGCATCAATATTCTAACTCTTTTCAAAATAACCTACACGCTTGGACTAACTTGCTGGTGTCCTTGAATGGGACTCGAACCACTGACTACCAGATCGCTATGCAAGCGTCATGACCACTACACGAACAAGCTACTCCTAAGTAATTTGTATAGTGCATATCGCATTAGTAAATTATATTAAGGCGGCACATTCACTGCAAATGCACATAACGGCACGAAAATACGGGTTTTTATTATATATATTATATATTGATTTCTATCAGAATTTATAGTCTAAGCTGCAATTATTTTAAGACAATAACTTTAATAAAATCTTTTTTCTTATGTAAAAGTAATAAACTAAACATTATTCAGAATATAAGCATTAATCAACAGGCCGCGGTCAAAAAATCGTTTTTAGTGTCCTAGGTGTCGCAGTTTTAATGAATATTTATATGTACACATAATATGTTTTTTATACGTATAAACTTCATTATCTAAAATCCGTACTAAGGAAATTTAGAAATATTCAATATTTGATAAAGTTATAATTTTTAAAATTTGCAAGAAATTTTTACATACATGAAGTTTTTTGTTGATTTTAAAACGCTTTTTATTTATTTATTTCTTATTTAAGCGATGATTTTAAACAGTTTATATATATATTCTATTTATTCCCGTATTTTAAAGTTTTACTCACTAAATAAAAGTTAGTTTTTTAATAAAAATACCTCAATTACTATTTAAAAAATAAAAATTCCAAAGTATGCAATGTGCCAATAAATGACGCAATTATAAAACAGACTACCGTCGGTTTGATTAATAATAATAATACTCTTATCTCTATAATTAAGATTTTTATTAATATTTACACGCTTGCTTCAGCATTACTCACGTTATTATTTTTTAACGAGGCCCATAAATTAAATTAAGTATTATGAAACAGTAAGCTTCGTTATTACTATAGAAAATATTTTCCAACTTTAGTCGCGAAACAGCATTTCTTACTACGTTTCATCATATTAATAACAAGCTTATTGTTCTCTCGAGATAAGAACCTACGGCGAATCAGCCAAGTATATGAATCCCCAGTAGTCTAGAGGCAACAATGCCTGCCTCGCAGAAATATTTTTCTTCATACACCGTACATAAATCCGTCTATATTAATACTCCTGCCGAACGGAGCCTTCGGGGAATAGAAACATTGATGGAATTTCCTTACTTTTGTTTGACTTCCTTTCATATTTTGCCAACCTCCACTCACGTGTTCTCTCCAACTGAATAAGCGAGTTTATATTAAACATGAGACAGATTTGCAGACTAATATTATACTACCTGGAGTTACCGCTTCGCCGTATATATTATAATATACACCTGCATAGTGAATAACATCTTAAGCTATCTTGTTGACAGGAATGAATTTGCAAACGCTCGTAATATTGATGCGACTACCAATTTGGTAATTGACGGCTTTCTTACATATTTAAAAAAACATCAGTTTCTTTGATAATAACAAAATAAATCTATGCTATCACCTAGAATAAATATTTTATATAATATAATGACATCACTAATAAGCGTGATAATTTAAAAAATGTGGGATATACAAATTACTTGGAAATGTTCGCAATCATTTTTAAATTATTCAACAATCATATTAAAATTAAAGAGTAAAAAAAAAGTTGTTTACATAGTAATAACTATTTTGAATTGAAACAAATCACTATTTTGATATGAAAAAAGTTTCAGAAATTTTAAATACAAATAAAAAAGAATTACAAACAGAAAAATTATAAAAAGTAATAATTGCAAAGTAAATATAAAAACTAAAAAAAAAATTTTTTTTAAATCTTTAAAATTTATTAAACCTTTTAATTAGTTTTTCGACTTCATTTTATCGTCATTTCATCGAAATTTAAATTATTTTTCAATATGTGTGAAATTTAAAATACTAACTGTTAATTTTTATAGTCTGCGAGATATTAAGGTACTTCCGTACAACCCTCAACCACCCACTTAATATTATAACTTAATCTGAATTCTAGGCAACGCTGGGTACGAACCGTTAGTAGCTTATAAAATTTTAATACTATTCTTTGTATAAGTAAAATATCATAGCTCTGGTTTTAATCGTGTAAACGTCAACCTTTCTAAAACTTTTAAAATTAGATTGGATGGTTTTGTAAATAATGAATACTTAAAAAATATATAATTAAAAAAAAACAAAGAAGATTTTAAGTATCTAAATTAATAAATAAATGTTAAACCTTAATTTATCTTATGAATTTGTGATTATTTTTAATATATTATGCCTACGCTTTAAAAGCAATAGAATTCATCATCATCACCATTGTTGGTTATACAACCCCTATTGGGTCTTGGCCTCCTCAGAAGACTACCTTCACTGACCACGATCTTGGGCCAGTTCTCTCCAGCTCTGAATCTCCAAAGCAGATATGTCTTATAAAATATCGGTTCATCTTTGTTTTGGTCTTCATAAGCTCCTCCGACCTTTTGGTCTTGAATTCAGCAGGAATTTCGTTACTTGTTCAGTTATTCTCTTCATGTGATCCAGTCACCTATTTTTATAAAAATTTTAACGCTTATTTCCTTAAACAAAGTATATTACTCATTTTTCTAGAACCTGGCCCAAATTCCATTAGATAGAACGGGCCCTAAGATGCGCCTCAATATCCTTTCAAAAACAACTTGTTCCTCTTCAGTCAGTAAGCTTAGTTTATTTAAATGTGTAACTCATATAATTTCGGTAAATTTAAAACAATATGTGAAAGACAATCAATTTGAATGGAAGGGGAGACTTAAAATACAGCTGTATCTTGAATCTCCTTTCTATTTAACAAAACTTATTGGATAAAAAAAGTGTTGTTATAAAATTCTCATGATTACCTATTAAAATAAATTAAATTTAGCCATCCGGATATTCGTAAAATTAAACATCTATTCGTTACCCACTTTTTAGTGTTCAGTATTAATTTCATTTTAAACGAAATAACAGGTTCATTTAAAATGATGTTATGTTGTTATGTTTGTATGAAAATATTTAAAGATTTTTTCAGATAATATTCAAAACAAAAATCACGCAGATTTAAAAAAATATCACATTATTTCCACTTCTGCACCCTTCATCATCAAAGTTTCACCAAGAAATTATTTATTAAACTTAATTTGTTATACCGAATATAGTTAAACGTTGTCCATAATTCTCATTTTATTTCATTTAATGACCATCTTTATACATCGTTACATAATTTTTATATTAAAAAAACTATAACACAGTAACTAAAGACCCTTTTTATCGACCAACTACACCGTGTTAAAATATAGTCAATTAAATGGAGAGAGAAAATCTCGTTGATATCAGGTTACATCTCTCAAGTTCCTGAAAGTGACAGTTATTAATTACTCGGCGAACTTTTAGCCCTTCCCTCGGAGGCTGGGTGTAACGTTTTAGAAAACTACGTACCATCTTAAGTTTTGTCCGTACATACAGATATTTGAATGTTTTCGATATACCAGACGTGTACACGAAATTCAATGATAACTCAGTCTTGCCTTCAGAAATTTCTCCAGCAAATAAAATGTCCGCCTTCCGCTCCGGAGTAAGGGCGGTGATATTTCACAACGGCTGACTTCTGGCCCGGCACCTCTGGGACTTGTATCCAGTTTCTTGTAGACTATCCCATTATGTTTCATTCTTCTCCTTTATGCGTTCCAATAACATCCCCCTCGTCCGAGCCGTGTATAATCCCGCGGTAACATCCCGTTACTCGTTCATAAATATTCTACAGCGCTGATCAATTGCGTGTCTTACTAACTCTATCGCATTTAAGATTAATTCACGTAATAATATGACAACGGGAGATCCCCAATTTCAATTTTAGTTTCTTATAATATGAATGCGCTACAAAAAGTGTAAGTGTTGAACATGTTCCCATTGCCAGCTTAAAAAAAAAACAAAAGGCGAAATCTATAAAGTAGCGAAAAATACATATTGTTTTAAAATACAAGCAGGCACCGCGCACTGGCCACCATTGCCTACGAATCGGCCACCATAACCGCCCGTTGGGCAGGCCATTGGCATTTACCATCGGTGACATCCGATTGATTGTAGACACCAATGGCCGCGCAGAGGTCAATACCAGCCGTGAATCGGCCACCATAGCTTACCACACTATCAAGCAGCAAGCAAATAGCAAAGGTCGTGTATCGGTCATCAATATCCGCGCAGGGCGCAGACAGCCGCCCGCAGGGCCGAAAGAAATCGGCGATGTATATTTCTATCTCTCATATATAGAAAAATATTTATGTTGTACTCGTGTAAACTGTGATGACGATATTTTTCTTTCTTGAACAGATTCTTAAAATATTAATAGTAAATTTTTTTTTTCAAAAATTAGTAATTAGAAAACAATTTTTTTACTAAAATATTATGTAAGTAAATTAATTTTTGAAATAGCTATTTTTTTAAATTTATTATTTTAACATCATTATTAAAAAAAAATAACCTCTCTTAATGCTTTAAAAACATTTTTGTCGAAAATTTTAGCCAAATTTTCCTACAACATACGCAATGATTCATGGACATTAGAGATAAAGCCTGAAAAAACATATTGAAAAACTTATAGTTACTTGTTAAATAAATAAAAGGATCTATTTTCATGATTTTTAAACATATTCTATTTATTCAGATCTGAAAGAAAAAGGAGGAAAAAAAAATTTCGAGAAGGGATTATGAACTGAAGAGAAAAACTCAGAGGGCAGAGCTCGATTCCTTCAGGCTTTACGTTTTCTTCTCTAAAAAAATATAGTACAAAATTATTTTTAAATCCGTAGATCATTCTTCATACATTAAAGCATTTTTTTTGTTGTATTTTTTCGAATTTCTGTTTACCCACAAAAAATGTGTAGGTATTAATATTTAACTGGGTGTTAAAAATTCCGGGAATTAATATTCGACATTGAGCGGAGATAAACAATTTCTCTTTTCACAAGGGATGAACACAGCCCTACCTGGCGCTAAGTCTAAATGAGTTTGTCAGTGTTACCACGTTATCGTAGATAAAACGACACCAAGAAGATTTAATGATTACCTCGCATAAAGAGAATTTTTCAGGTAGTAAATAATCCTGGTAGCGCTGAGGCAGAAATATACAAATCATATACTGCACAGTTGTGGTCAGAGATCCGACGCTTTTGATCTGAAACATCTTTGTCGACACCATTGAAAAAATTACGGATGACTAAAACTCGGATTTAACATCATAAAAAAAATGTATCCTATTACATATCTCACATAGCCACCCTTATTATATTATTTTTCAATTATAAAGTATACAATTGTATCCTGACGAAGGGGCCATGGGCTCTGAAACATGTTGATACTTTTCAATACAAAAGTGGTAAAAACAAAGTTAATCCCACTTTTGTCCTTTTTTATTGTCTGTCCGTCCGTCTGTCCATCATAACTTCGTGTCCATAACTTCTTTATAGTATAAAAACTTTTTTTACCGTAACCGTACCGGTAAGTACCGTCATTTTTGACAGGTTACAGCTAGTTTTTATTCATTATCTTATTGTATGAGACTGTGTTAACTTATTAAATTAGACTTATTTAACTCAGGAAGTAGCGAATAACCATCAAATCTTTTTTTTCGAGTTCAGTATTATGTATTTCAGAAAATCGATTATAATTTTATTTTTATTTCTAAGATTTGTTGCAAAAACATTGTGGTTAGCCACTTTAATCATTATATTCCTGTATTATTTTTTAAACAAATGATATTTTACATCCTGTTTATATATATATATATATATATATATAATATATATAATATATATAATATATATATATATATTCGAGCTTTTAGATAAAAGATTCTAGAAAATAACAATTAAAATAAGTAATTTCACCACCTTTAAATAAATTTTTGTATAAAATACCCATGTTGAATGTAATGGAGTATTAAAAAGTATAAAGTTCTTTATTTCCTGCCTAATGGTAAAAAGAATAATATGCCATATTTTTTAAGGATTTTATGGTCCTTTTATTTTCTTTAATTCTTAAATTAAAATCACTCTCAATTAAGATTAAAATTTTAGTTAATTAATCCGTGTGGGTTTGGCGTACTTACTATCATTACGCATTATGAACATGAATATTTTAACCCCCAGATTTCTGACAATCTTATCCAAACGAAAATATTTACGTAAATGTACAGCCATCTAATTTATCAGCGGCAAACAACTGTGACACTCTCTCGGGAAAACAAAAATATTTTTATGGCAACAATAATCATTCCTTAAACAACTTTTCCTTTCTTTCGTGAGTTAGAATTAACATCATTATTGGGACGAGTAAAGCATATAAAGCTTTTATAATTCCGGTAACTAAATAAAAGTTTCAACATCACAGAAATGGGAAAGTTCGCAATTTGCCTAAAAATACAATATTGCTTTGGCATTTTTTCACAGTACTTAGCTAGGTACAATCTTATCGACCGCTTAGCAAGTTGGGAAAAAGAGGGAAATTGTAAATAAAAAACTATATTTTAAATTTTTTTAAATAAATCTCACATATAAATATTCTCAAGTTTTTATATCCGTTCAGAATCTTCAGTATGTAGTTTTCTGGGATGTATATCATTCTGCCATGTATATCTGACCTCTATGGCCAACATTTCTGATCCCGTTGCAAGATCCATCATCAGGGCTAATCTGATTAAGAATCTAACATAATGTTGTGCGATATATTATGAGTATATTGATAAGTAATTTGATGTGTACTTTAAATATAAAACCAATATTGTATAGTCAATTTTCTCATTACTAAAAATCATGACCCCATGGTGACACGTTGATGACATTGATAAGATAAAAAAATTGAAACCATTTCCTTCTTCTCCATAATGTTTATATTTTGCAAAAAATATCTAAACTTTTATTATCTCAAAATTTTTTTCTTATCAACTGATAAAAGAGTAAAATTTTGTTATTAAAAATTTATTGTAGCTTTTTCCTTCATGTTTAATATATTTCAAGACTGCGTTCTTTTATTCTGAAATACTCTTTCCTTCCTTTTTATTACTTGTTATTCCCATTATTAATTTTACTTCTTTTTTAGAAACTTTTTTTCATAAAAATCTCTTGCTCGTACCAATTTAAGAGATCAGTCTTTTCGTCTGTTGGCAACACCGCCCCAATATAAGGGATGCAAAAGTTACCCCATTAATCATCTGCCACCACTTTAAAATGCCAGAACTGCGGTAATAAGTAGATTCTGTTGATTAATTATTGGCTTACTATGCCTGTGTAACAATTTTCAGCAAAATTTCAACGTAACATTGTTTTACAATATGTGCTGTGATATTTTTCATTGTTCTACATTATTTATTTTTTCATACTTCGAGAAAAATTTGGATATTACTTTTACATTACCAATATTACACAGATTAGTATTATTTGTAACTCAAATTTTGTAAAAGAATTTAAACACGGTGAATATGTTACAATAAACATTTTTTTGATACAGATTATTTTTATTTTTGATGCATGATTGAATTTATGCTGATCACAAATTCAGATTTTTTTCCATTTTTACTTCCGTTCTTTTAACTCGTGGCGTCTGCTTGCTTGACAAAAAAAACATCAAAAAAAATTTGAATCGATTTTTAACCCTTTTCCCATTATCCAATCGAGCTGAAACTTTGCAAGTAGACTCGTGGCGACGATCAAGAAGATCTCTCAAATTTTCGTTAAAAAAAAAAAAATTATAGTACAATTTTGGATTATTCAAATTTTTAATGGTTTTTTCATACATTCATGGTTTTTATGGGTTACTTTTTTACTCCCTCTATATTAACTCGTGGCGTCTGCTTGCTTGACGAAAAAACTTTGGATCAATTTTTAACCCTTTTTCCGTGATCCAATCGAGCTGAAATTTTGCAACAAGCAGACTCGTGGCGACGATAGATCTATCAAATTTTCGTTAAAAAAAATTAATAAATTTTAGAATTTTCAAATTTTTAATGGTTTTTTTCATACAACTTACTAAATTGTATGAAAATATTTCAACGCGTCTGGTAGATACGGAACCTGATTTTAGTATGATTTTGGATTTTTGAAAATATTTTATTACTCCCTTTCGTAGCGTTGCTCGACCGAAGCCCAACGCATAGGTTAAGCGCCAAACCACTTTCCATTAGTAAATGAGAAAGGGGTATAATAAAAACTTGGTTTTTATGGGTTACTTTTTTACTTCATTTCTTTGTCAAGTCTTCATGTCACTCGTGGCGCCTGCTTGCTTGCTTGACGAAAAAACTTTGGTTGAAATTTTTTTTTAACCCTTCTCCCGTGATCCAATCGAGCTGAAACTTTGAAAGTAGACTCGTGGCGACGATCAAGAAGATCTATCAAATTTTGGTTAAAAAAAATAATAAGTATAGTATAATTTTGGATTTTTCAAATATTTAATGGTTTTTTCATACAAGTTGTATGGTAGACACGAAACCCGAAAATGAGAAAGGGAGTATTGTAAAACCTTGGTTTTTATGGGTTACTTTTTTAAATTATTTATTTTGATGGTTTCCATCATCATTTGTAAGCCTATCATATATACTTTCTGACCATTTAAATTTAAAATAATTCTATACTTTGTAATATTATTGTAATTTAATTATACTGCATGTGTAAGAATCAATATATCGAGTACCAACACTAATTTACGAAAGTGAAGCCTAGAGCTGACAGAAGAGAAACAAAAGTAGACTGAATGCGGTAGATATGAGATCACATAGACGTATATTTGTAAAATCCATTTATAATCGAGTAAAGAATGAAGATGTAAAGATAGAAAGCAAAGCTGATCTTAGCATGGTGAATATAATGATAAAAAGGTCTCGCAGAGGAGTTTAGCATATTGAATATCCTATAATGTAATATAATCTTTAATACATCCTAATCTTAGATATACAGACAACTATAACTATAACTGAGTAAAACCAAACTAGGAACAGAGCGAATATCCTAAGGTGAGCGAATATTCTACAAGACGAATATAAAGTGTTCCACACAGAATTAAACTTGACTGTTCTCCAATTAAGATTGTATCCAATGACTTTATAATCAATGTAAGTTCAATTAATTTACAGCGTTTCATTTCGTTCCTCAATGCCGCAAAGCCGTGAATATATTTTTTTCGTAAAAAACTGGCTGATACTAGGATTTAAACCCAGAATCTTTATTTTGTTGGCGGACAATTATCCCAACTTTTCTGTGACACAGTATACCTTGCTCTTTTGTAGTAGCTCAGATATTTAGAAAATTTGTTCTTATTTTTTTGTGATATTCTTATGCACTTATGTAATTTTGAGAATCCATATATGAATACTAAAGTAATATACACTAAAACAGCTTAATGGATAATACTGGGAAAAAGATGTAAAATTTTAAAAAATCTTCATATTTAGTGTCGTTAAAGTAATTAATGAATTTTTGTAAAAATATAATTTATAAACGAACATTTAAGCAAAATTCTAGTAGATTTAAGATATTTTTAATACGTGGGATATAAAAGTAATAGTAGCAATATCCAAAAAATTTAAAAACCGTTTTGAACTCTGTCATCGTGAATTACTAATTTAAAATGTAATGAGTTCTAGATTTTATATATCTATCTTTTCCAAAATCATGTTTGACATCAATTTATTGGCTTTGTTCCTATAAAATCTCGAGTTCAGTACCTCATAAATTAGTAATCCATGATGCATTCTACATTTTTGGACATTGCTGCCCTTGCTTTTATACCCCACATATAATACCCACAAAACAATGGTTTTAAAATTTTTGCAAGTTTTAATTTTAAATTTTTTAATTAAAACAGGTTCAAGTTGGCGGTCAAAAACGCTGACACGTTTTCGATAATGTATTCAATTTTTCAGCAAAAAACATGGACTTTTTTTAAAATGTCCGCTATTCTTGCTTCAAATGTTGTATAGGATTGGTAAAAAATAAATACCAAATAAAGTGCGGAAATTTTTTCATTCTTATTAGTATTTTCTATGTATTTTTAAAGTTTAACAAAAGAGATTAAAGTCAAATACTTGCTAATTAAAGTTAGTATTTGCAATGTGGCCCATCCAAAAGTTGCGTAATAATAATATTTATTTATTACCGACTGTCCCATATTTATCTTGAAACGGAAAGGCAAATACTGAGAGTAAAGTTTAGCGACGCCGTCACAGTTTGTGATGATAGGTGGCTGCGATATTAAGAGCATAACTTTCTGCTTCCTGTAAGTCTCAGTGTAGAACTTCTGGGCTACCCTGTATTTGATACATATTCGGTTAATATGCGCCAGTTTGGAATTTAACGGTTAGAGCGAAATGCCTGTTTAAGTTGAGTTCATTTTGATTTTGAGGTCCGTACTCTACCAAGGATGTTTTGTTAGAATCTTCTCGAACAATAATTACTTGCTTGCTATCAGAATTCCTCGCTGGGAAACACTATTACGAAGACAAGAATCCCGTGTCTTGCTAGAATTCGGACAATTTTTCATGCACGTTATTAGGAAGCCACATTACCATCCACAGTTAAGTTTTTTTAGGCATTATTTGACATATAAAATAAATATTTAGATAAATTATGAATACTAATATGGAAAATTAACTTATTACTTATATTTGTCTTTTTCTCAAAATATTTCACAATCAATAAACAAAATTTGTCCGAGCGTGCAATTGCATTGATGACACTTAAATTGACTTAATTTTTGACTAAATTAATTAACCACATTTTATGTAGAAATAATAAAATTGCACAAATAGGAATCGGTGACAGTGTATAAAAATACTAAATAAACGTAAAATAGCTGACGAATAAGGCGAAGAGCACCTATGTGCTAAGCAATTTAGTACTTAAACGTTAAATTCATGGTATAGTTGCGAATCTTCGTAACATATCGTTCCTTTTCAATGAAACCAAAATAAATTTTCAATCGAACGGAAATTTTCCAATGCAAAAAACAAATGCGTCACTGAAATAAAATAGAAAAAATCTGATAAGATTAACGTGACGGAACGTTCTACCTGCAAAAGAAATGTCTGATGTCTAGTTCAGTATATCTTTTTTTTAAAGAAAAAATTTTCCTTTGTATTTTAAGACAACATTCTTTAATTCGATCTATATCGATGAGGGTAGTTTGTTGGTCTATATACTGATTATATCTCTCGCTTAGAGATGCAGTGGGCGGTGGTTCAAGCCCTATTTCGAGAGACCAAGTGCTACTTTGAGAGAACAAGCGTTTAACTTGGTTTATAAATAGCAAGAATATTGAAACGATATATTTTTCGTGTACGCATCTCTATCTAAAAAATAAATGTATATATTTTAATAATTTAGAAGTTTGTTTACTTTTGAATAGAGTAAAAATGCTTGTATTTTAACTAAAAACAACACAAAACTTGTCAAAAGTAACACTGTATTTCTTATTTAACCATTTTGTTTTAAATGAGTTTATTATTTAATTAATATTAAATAAATCACATAGTTGCGATGAAAAAACTTTTGACACATTTTTGGTTGGTACCGACCAAACTACACAAAATACTTGTCTAAGAAAAATGTGTAGTGTTTGTTTTAGTTTACGAGTCGTGAATCTCGGCAGAGTCAAGCAGACAGCTCTGGAGCACCCTTCCCAACCCTTTCCAACCCTTCACAACATCGTCACGAAAGTCTACCTCGGAACAATGGCCCTTAGGAATATTGTTCATACATATTCTTCGCAAAATATTTTCGACGAACGGACATACTTTAATCATATTTAGACATACTAAAATCAGTAAAAACGGATGTACAATAATATTTATCTTTTACTGCACACAAATTAATGTTTTTGATGAAATTCATTTGAGTCAATAAATCTCTATAATAGTTATCCCAAATAGCTCGCGGTTATTCATTTAAATCGTAATTTTATTAAGTTCATATATGTAGGTAAATATATGAGTTTTTATGTTAATCCAATAGGTTTATTAGGGTGATTAAAAATTAATCAAAAGCAATAAAACATTCCGTTGTCCACGAAATACAATTTTTAATAAATATATTTATACATTTATTAAAAACTTTTATGCCTAGTGATCTGGTGGTCGGTGATTCGAGTCCCATTCCAGGACGCCAGCAAGTTAGTTCATAGCACAAGTGTTCATCTTTTTTTTTAAATAGTAAGAATATTGATGCCACACGAATTCCGTCTTCGCATCACTAATTAAAAAAAAATATCATGAATCTTTCACCATCATCTTATTAATATTATATCAAATCATATCACCATTCATCTTTCTTTATGTAACAAGGTCCGCCACTAATGCCACCAACACGCTGCATTAGTTGCGTTATTCTTACAGCCTCAACTTGCAACCGAAATATATAGTAGGAATACGTCATTTTAACGATTAAAGTTATACTTAATAAATGTATAATTTTAGTGCTTTACTGCATAAAAACGTAGCCAGTAGAGAAGATATACAAAGAATTATTTTCGATCAACTGTCGAAAAACTGTATATCAAATATGATCTATCTATTAAAGCTTTTTGAATATTTTAGTTAAACAAACTATTCCCATAAATTTTCAATCACCATTAAGAAGTCACTTCCTTTCAGCTATGAGTGCAAGGCGGTGTAAGAATTTTTCTTAAATTATTTCCGGGCTCGTTATCCTTAACAAAGGAAAAATTCCCATAATACCCTATCTATGTAACTTTCTGCGCAATTAAGCTCAATATTTTAACCTCTTGGTACCTGCTCAGCTCATGTTAGTTTTTTCCTAGAGTTTCTCAAGGACTGTGGAGGAGGTTCTTTTTTTACGTTTTAAGGTACTTTTTACTACCCTCTGCCCGGATAAAGCCGCGCTTTGCAGATGAGAAAGAAAAAATAACAATGTATGCCGGTACGTACTTATATGTATAAAATCGCTAAGTTGCAATGTACGCATCATTTTTTAAATATGTGAACATGAAAATATATCTTAACTGTTTTAAAATATGAAATGCTACATTTTTCAGATAGCTATATATATCGCTTTGTCATCAACATCATCGTATGGCAACGATCTCTTTACCCATAGCTCCATACAGATTGTGCGGATATTTTTATCCATAGATGGAACGAACGTCTCTGTTTTTCAAGAACTCTGTACTAAAGAAAGGTTTTCCACTAGTATTTTCATTCCCGGGATCCCGAAAATCCCGGACTTCTCTATTCCCCGTAATCCCGATGCTGATTGTCTAAATTCCGGGATTATTATTCTGGATTTTATACAATATTATGACAATATAGAAACAGAAAGAATTTTCGAGCGTTCGGGAGATTTAATTAATTTGAAATTACTAGAAAGGTTTAGGAGTTGTAACCGAATATTCGCGAAATGGTATTCCGTATGTAAACGTATTAAAACTTAATCAGTATACTACATAAACACTACACAGTTTGTTGTGATAGTAAAGTGATTTTACAGAAACCAGCAAAACAGATTTAGCGAGCGTTTAAGTACGCGTCTTGACCAGCCTTAAATTAAGAGAGTACCTACCGGGTGTTCGAAAGTAAGTAAGTGCAATCTCAAACGTTTGAATATTTTGGAAAGATAAGAATAAAGTACCTAAGTGTCCCACAGTGACAAGTGTGAAATTTTTCCGAATAACACAGTACTTTTCCAGTTAAGACATTTTTTTAAATTATTTTTATTTAATTCTAAGATTACTAAATAAACCAAAAATTCATAATAACTAATGAATTTCAAAACGAAAGAAATATTATTTTTCCAAGACTTTATGAGAATAGAATTATTGATTTGGCATAAAAAATTGCTGTTGGAAATTTTAAATATTAATTATCATAATATAAATTCTAAAGTTTATTTCTTTAAAAATTATTTGCATGTCTTATAAAATTATATTTGGTAATATTTTCTTTTGTAATCCAAAATATACTAAATCTTTTTGAAAAATATAAGATTTTTTAAATACTTTATTTTAATGTTTGTACTCAAATGATACCTGAAAAATAAAAATGAAGCAGCTGTTCCAACTTTTTTTTTCTAATAATTTGAAAATTTTAATTCCCGGTGCCCGGCACCAAGATTGGATACCGGGATTGAAAATCACCAGCATCCCAATCATGGTCCTGAAAAATCTCCGGTAATGAAAATAATTATTTCATACTTTGCTAGAATAAAGGGGATAAACCTGAAGAAATTGCTGATCACTGGGAATACGAAAAGCGAGAGGTCGATCTCCAATATGATGTAAGTACCAATGTAATGCATGACCGTAAACCGTTATTACTGGTCGGTTAACTAAAGCTGGCGTGTACAACACATTCACACATGTCCCCGCGCAAGCGCATGGGGTGACGTCGCACTGCATACGCATCTCGAAAAATCTCTGTCTCTCTCGCACGCGGCCAATCTTATGAGCGTGACAGAGACTGTTATTCTTTTATTACTATTATTACTACTATTAATAATTACTACTACCAATTACTACTATTAATAAATACAGCGTGATGTTTTGTTTTATTCCTAGTTCGATTTAAGGGACGTAGAAAAATTAATTTGCGATTCTGATTAGAAGAAATAATGTAACAAAATAAATATTATATTTCTTACATGTATCCTATCGTTTTTTATTTAATACTCAACCCACGCAATCGATTCATAGATTTAGATAACTGTAGTTTAATATAACAACCCTTTGATAAAACTAGATTATGTGACACTTATATATCACTTATACCTGCGTGCGTTTAAAAACATTGCATTTTTAATCGCTTAAAATAATATAAAAATATTTTTTTATACATGCTGTATAGTAAAATTGCATTGGTGTGAGTACTGTGAACGTGCCAGCTTTAGATAATAGACCTGTAAACAAAAAGCCTTGGATAGCAAAAAGTGGAAGAAAATTATTTCCTCTATAGAAGCAGAGAAAAGAAATACAATGGTCACTATTTTTTTTAAATTAATGATTATCTCTTTATGGAGAAAAGCCAGTTATTGTGTTATTAAAGCATACACACAAAAGTATCGTTAACAAATAGTAAAAAACTCACCCACATACAATTTTCAGCTCAGTTTAAATAGATAAAACTAAAATTTTATTTTTTAAAATTTAAAAAATATCACGTATTTGCACACACGAAGCATTAAATTTAACATAAACATTTCATAAAATGCAGAATGCGCATATTTTTTATTCAAATGGTTCCAAACTCCATTCAAATAATTCAGTTTCCTTAGTAGGGGTCTTTTTTCCGATTTCCTGAAACAGACACCCGATAAAATAAAAGTTCCAGCCTTAGTTATTCTGCCGTGCCGAGTTTCCTTCAAGCGGGTAAACAAACTGCAATAAATTCTTCTGCATTAAGTCCGCACGACGTCGACAATAAAAAATGTATCTGGCAATCTAGAGACATTTCGCAAAAAGGGTCCGAGTATATCTACACACCTATATTATTTCAAAGGGAGGTGATTTATGTATTTTTGATGCACTGTGCTGTACACCGGTGTTGATGATCTCAGAATAAGGATTTAGGCCATGGAAGGCTAGTGAAAATGAAGGCTATCGAAGATGTCAATTTTTTTGTATATTGCAGTGATTTTAAGAACATAATAAGTGTCATATATTTTGAGTATGAAGAACAATACTCCAAGGTTTTGCGAGCTTGTTGCTGTTTCCAAATAGCTGACTGTCATATTATTTTTAGGTATGGCATTAGAAAAAAAGATGTGGTGGAATTTAATCTTTAGTAAAAATTAAAACCAAAAAATTCTTAAAATTACAGAGAAACGCCTAAGAACTGTTGACAAAGGAATGTTACGTTCATTGCGATTACCCCAAGAATTTTCCCATTTCCTTCACAAAACAATTACATAATACATATATAGATTTTTTTATGGAGAATATTAACGTAATATTTTTTAGATCATTATTAATATTCGATCAAAATTGTTTCTTAGAATCAAATTAGGTAGCCAAATAAGAAGATTTACTTAAATTATTAAAATTATATAGCTGTTTGTTTCAATAGTTTTTACAGAAATACAAGTTGTTAAATATATAAAATTAAGATTGATTATACCGTTAGTATTAAAATTAAACTGAAAAAGTACTATGACTTTTTTGTTATATTTTTTCAATTTGAAGATACGTATATACTTATACATTTACTAGTTTATTATAGTCACACATAGTACATAATTTCATATAAGAAAAAGGGGTGGGCTTTTAATAAATTTATTATTACATGTACATATTTATAAATATTTTATTTTTGTTTTTTTTCCTATTGGCAATAACTGTCACATCGAATATTCGGTAAATCTAAATCAAATACGTTTCGAGAGGAAAGTTTTAATATGTAATAAAAACAATAAACTTTGCTTTTTTCTACTATTTCATATTTGAGAATAACACTACGTGATTCGGAAATCTCCATTAAAATCTCATTCAATAAGTATCAGATTTACGCTGTTCATTTAAATTATGTTAAATGATTATTAGATATATATATAAATGGACTGGGAATGGATTGAACTCCATCAATGTAAATTTCTCTAATGGAAAGTGATTTACCAGAATCTGAGGGGACATGAGACGTAACGCAGGTTCTTGACTCCAGCTAGACTAAATTCTGGAGACAGATTGCCACGCCATGCAAAAGCACTTACGTACTCGTAATTTATAAAACAGCATTTATTTAATGTAAGAGTTTGAACCTCGGTGGATATTACTTTTCGATAAATAGATTATTTGGTTTATCCTTGGTTACATTGTGATTCATTTAATTTGTAAGTAAAAGAAATTAAATGAGTTACAAGATAATGAATTAAATTATTTCGCTTATCTTGCTAGGATTATTTGTGTAAATATGAACAATCAAACATATTGAGATAGTACCTCGATTCAGATATCTTAAGGACAATTTGAGGATTGCACTTCTACAATTCTCCAACAAACATGCACGAGAATGGAAGTAAAACTGCAATGTGCATCATTTAGAATTTCAAAACGAAATTACAGGAGATCAGACTGTCTTTTCAAAAAATGTCAAAACAAACGCAGAATAGGTAAGACAGCATTAATCAACATATTTTATATTATTATCACATATCGTTACTGCAGAAAGATAAATGAAAATACTGGAAATTAATTGGCGATTTATTAATTATAGATTACTTAATATTCAATGAACAAACAACTCGAATTAAACTTAACACTATTCTTTAATCTGCATTATTTTGCAATATATCTCTTCGTCTATAAACTTTTTATTATCGCTGGATAAAACTTATTTATTGCTCGTAGAATATTCAATTCTCGCACACAGAAGTCGTACTGGTTTATTTCGCTACTTAGGTATGCTGCTTGATTACTTCGCTTTATTTATCGCTACGATTATCTCACGACTGCCAGGAAAGAACTGCCAAAACACGATACTCTACTTTAAGCCTCGGTGTTGTTCCGTATTTTTGTAAACATATACCCAAATGATGGTATTTTCAAACTTTCTAGATTATTCTAATGCTTATAGAAGGTTCTTGTCGCTTATTGGCTGTTACAGTCGTTTGTAGACGTGTAGATAATTGTAGACCATTCTAGATCCTACAATCGTGTTGTGACATATTACTTACAAGAGAGTACGCTATTTCTTTTGCTTGCCATTCCATGGCATTATCAATATTGAGGAATATTACCTACTAGCCTGAAAAAAACAACAAGAAAAAGTTTCGATATAGTTTTTTCTCTTTTAAACCGCGCAATTTTTTGGTAAATGGTCTTATTTCATCAAATATTATCCCTTAAAAGAATAAACTTTACCAATTGGTCTTACGTTTTGCATGACTAGACAGAAATCTGATAGTTTGTCTTTCGCTCCGAGCAACAAACTCTTCGCTGCTTTCTGTTTTAGGAATGTTTTTCTTTTCATCTCACTTTATTTTATTAACACATTGGTTTAGAGGACTTGAAACCACTCAACTGATAAAATGAAACTGAGGAGAAAAAGAAATCCTCGGAAATACAAGAAAACTGCCGATCGGTGACATTGATGGGAAGAACAAAGACAAATTAAAGAACATAAAGAAAAGTGAATCCAACGTGCTCGAATTTACAGTCGAGCATAAACGGAAAACGATATTTTTTTCTTGATCTACGTATCATTACATATATATCTTATTTTTCTAACAATTAACTAATTTCAAAATACCAACTAGAGTAAAAAGTTATCATTGCAATTGTAATACAATTAAATCATTTATAAATGATGTTTTATTTTACATCGCAATTAAAATAATATATCACGTTTAGTACGACAATAATTTAACCGCTAAAATTTTTGCCCATTTTACAAAACCATTTTGCACTGTATATAATTATCAATAGTAAGAGGCTATGTTTTGGAAAAACTTATTTTTTGATGTAAAAACAAATTATTTAAAAATGGGAATTGCTCTAGCGCAGTACAATTCAACATTATGAATTAAATCGATCAAATTAATATTCACTTAAAATTATCTTAATGTAACAAAAGGTGAGTGTAGCATGACTCCGCCTGGCGACAGTGGCAAAAGATTGGCGACGTGGACCATTCGGGTATACCCCACACCCGGTACAATAGTGTCTTCATTATTTAATAGCAAAAAATCATCAATGCTTCTTGAATCCAGTGGACCATACCACATCCTTCTAGCAATTGCCAATTTAGAGTAAAAGGTGTTAAGTGCTGAAAAATCATCGATTACGTGCAATGATTTCTGATTCTACCATCCCGCGATAATATACAAATAATAGAATACAGAGAAATCAAAAAAAGGAATAAGAAAGTACTTACCTATTTATGTTTGAGTAGAATTTATTTTTATTTATTTTTTTATTTTATTATTATTATTATTTTATTTATTTATATATATTTATTTATTTATATTATTTATATTTTATTAATTAATTTAAAAATATAAGGACAATTTAAAAACATAATAAAACCAATTAACTTAGTTTCTCGCCACTTTATTTTTAGTGAAAACCAACCGTTTTCGGAAACAACATTCATCAGGGTATAGGTACTTATTACTAAATACACTACACAAATTATGGACAATCATATCTCAGTGTCAAGGGTCCAAGTGGGAGGTGGGAAAGAAATAGGATAGGAAAACGTGATAGGGTGAAAGGGAACATATTCAAGATAGGACTATTATATTACTATTA